>CATIWF010117265.1:0-251674 GCA_949630135.1 Balakata baccata
GCATTTGTGCCGATGACCAAAACCATGATGCTGCCAGATATATACAATAAAAAGCTCAGCGCTTTAGCCTCCAGATTGCAGCAGTCTGATGTTCTGACGGATGCCAAAGTTGCTGGGGATTTTACCTAAATATGTCAAAAAAAAATAAAATTTACCAATATCTGGTGAAGAGAAATATTTTCTTGATGTGTCAAATTGTCCCTGATAGGATGGGAGCTGGAGCTGGGTCATGCCGTCAAAAATCGTTATTCAAAATAGCGATGCATTGTGCACAGTGTAATCCCTAATTACACTAGTGATCACTGTTAGCTTCAGCTCACATGGTTTAAGTGATGACATACCTATAAACACTGGTATAACTAGCGATTTTGAATTATCTTTTCGCCTCTCTTCTACTTATAAATACTTCCATTTCTGAACCTTTGGCTTCCAAAGGCAAAAATTTTTTTATTTAAGGCAAGAAAAAGTTTGGAAAAGAATTTAAGAGATAAAATATTTGGAAGAAGGATCAAAAGTATTTTTAAGTGATTTTTTTAAAAGAAATTTTGCAAAAATGTAAGTTTGGTGAGTTTTATTTATAGTTTTTTTGTAATTTTTCATATGATAAATTATAATATATTTTTACATTGAAATTTACTGAATTTTTAGATGGTTATTTTGTATTCTGAAAATTTATTTATATTTAAATTATTTTATATGCTGATTATTAGTAGAAATTGCAAATAGAAAAAAAGGATAAAAGAACTATTTGAGGTACGTAAATTTTTTTTAATAGTTATATTTTATTTTATATAATATGTATGTAGTTATTATAAATTTTTAGAATAAATAATTATGTTGGAAAAATTTTCAGAATAAATTATTGTGATGAATAAATTTTTAGAATAAATTTTTGCACCCTCTGAATATAGCATAATTCATATAGAATAAATTATAAATTTTTTAAATATAAAACAAAAAGAACTACTTTTATATTATTAAAATAACATAATATAAATTGTAGAAAAATAAGACCATAATAGGTATTGTAGCCGAATAAAGTAAAATGATAAAATTAAAATCTTTGGTACAAAATAAGGCAATGAGAAGGTAGAGGAGGACTTTCAGAAGCGCCTTCAGGAGCGTGATCGAGAGCAGGATCTAGAGGTTCAACAACTTCATTAACTCATTCGGGAGATGGATTAACAAGTTAAGCAACTCGAGGAGTGCATGCAACAGAAAGAGATGCAAAATCAACAACGACTACGTGAAATTGTGGAGAAAAGGATGCATACTTTGATACGTGACTTCATATAGTCACAATCCATAGGTACAACTTAGACTTTCTCATCCAGAGATTTTACATCTGCTGTTTGGCAATATTTTTAAATTGTACTAAAATTTTATTATTGTATTAACTTTTAAGACAAATCAATGGATTGTGATGAATATTAAATGGTGTGAATTTGTTAAATTATGTGTAGTTACTGTTTTATAAGCAGGTTATTTTATTATAAGCATGGCAAAAATGCCATGAATAAAATAAAAAACAACACAATTAGCGACGCCCAAAGTTGTCGCTAATAATAAAAAATTAATTACACAGAATAACTTAGCGATGCCACCTATTGTCGCAAATATAGCTACAAAAAAGAGCATTGCCTTAATTGTCGCAACATACCTCTCTTGTCACCAACTATTAGCGACGCACTTTGTATTTTAGCGACGCCAAATATGGTGTCAATAGTAGTGACACCGTTTTGAACTGTGTTGCTAAATTTGGAGGAGCGACTCCACTTATTGAGAAGCGGATGTAGAGTCGCTATGGTGTCGCTAACTGTATTTAGCGACACATTTTTCCCTTTTAATGACGCATTTGGAGCGTCGCTATTTAGCTATTTTCTTGTAGTATCCAAAGGCAAAAAAAAAATTTATTTAAGGCAAGAAAAAGTTTGGAAAAGAATTTAAGAGAGATAGAGTGTTTGGAAGAAAGATCAAAAATATTTTTAAGTGATTTTTTTAAAAAAAGTTTTGCAAAAATATAAGTTTTGTGAGTTTTATTTATATGTTTTTGTAATTCTTCATATGATAAATTATGATATATTTTTATATTAAATTTTACTGAATTTTTAGATGGTTATTTTGTATGCTGAAAATTTATTTATATTTAAATTATTTTACATGCAGACTATTAGTAGAAATTGCAAATAGGAAAAAAAGGGTGAAGGAGCTATTTGAGGTATCGTAAATTTTTTTAATAGTTATATTTTATTTTATATAATATGTATGTAGTTATTATAAATTTTTAAAATAAATAATTATGTTGGAAAATTTTTAGAATAAATTATTGTGATGAATAAATTTTTAGAATAAATTTCTGCACCATTCGACTATAGCATAGTTCATGTAGAATAAATTACAAATTTTTAAAGAACTAGTTTTATATTATTAAAAAACATAATATGAATTGTACAAAAATAAAACTATAATAGGTATTGTAGCGGAATAAAGTAAAATGATAAAATTAAAATTTTTAGTACAAAATAAGACAATATGAAGTGGACATATTATGAAATTGCTAATCTAATTAATTTTAAATTTAATAAGGAAAAATTATTTTTTTAATCATAAAATACTAAATATAAAATTCAATACATATTTTACAATATCAGTTATAGAAATAATAGCTAATTAATTAGTAAGATCTAAGTGAATTTATAAAACCCATATTTTATGGTGGGCAACGAAGCCTATCCTATCATATACATAAAATAGTTAATATTTTATTTTGTAAATAGCAAAGTAATAAAAAATAATATATATATATATATATAATTATTTATTTTTATTATTTTATTGTTTATATATTTTTTTGCAATTTTATAAATAAATAAAATAATAAATTATTTTTTGATAATAAAATAATAATTAATATTATATACATAAAATAATTAATATTTTTTTTACAATTAGTAAAGTAATAAAATTTTATTTATATATAATTAATATTATATGCATAAAATAAGTTTTGTACTAAAATAATGTTAACGAGGCCAAATTATGTTCTTGGATCCCAAATCAATTGAATGCATCTCATCTATTTGCAATGGCCGGTTTGGGATGAATTGTTGAAATTCAAATTGTCATAATACACGGTCTGGATGGTGCCATTCGATAATGTGAAAGCAAATCAATGGGACCACAACTCTCCAATTTTGTTGGTCATCCAAACAATCAACAAGAAAAATATGTAAAATATCATTTGTATACGGTTTCCATATAACCTGCAGTGTGTGTGTATATATATATATGTTGTAAAATATCATTTGTATACAGTCTGCATGTGATTAATAAAGACACATGAATAAGCAGATACTGCAATAATAATGATTTGACAACACATTTTTATATTTACATGTGATAATGGTTTGTGTATAAATTAAGAGTTTGTATTGGTAATGGATCATAATACAAAACAAGTTAACATGGCTGGAATTTCTGGAAGCAGTAGAGGTAACAACTGGATTCTTCTAGCATTCAACGATGACTATGAAAGCGAAAAATATACTAATCGAAGAGAGTATTATACTGGTCTACGCCATGAGTGACAATCTAGATTTAAAGAATCTGAAGGTTTAGTTCAAGATTTGTGTTCACTATCTGTCCCAGTTGTCAAATATTATTTATTGACAATGACTCAAAAAAATATTTCTGACTATAAGCATGCAATTAAAATGATCCGCAAGGAAAATAACCAAATGTTACTTCATAGGTGTAGGTTCTATATGTTGCAAAATTGTAACGCCTACTAATTAGGACTTAGTTATAATGAATATGTGAGTAATATACATATAAAAAAAACAATTGATTAGGAATAAAATTAATAAATGACTAAATTAGAAAGTAAAATAAAGTTAATTGTTAATATAGTCAATTTGATTAAATAAGACTACATGATTTTAGTAAAAAATAGTGGGACTTACTATATGTAAAATGTAGAAATAATAATAGTAGTTAAATAATAAGAATAATATATTTTTGCTTTTATGAGAAGGATGATAATTATGTCGGCGTGTCTATTGTTTTTTTTACTTTATAAGTTAGCAACCTTATCCTCTTTGTAAGTTTGTAATTATTATAATTTTAGTGCGTGTATGAGCTGTCAGGATAAGTTTAAAGAACAATATTGTATTATCTTATATAAGGAGTTCTTGCCTTAGTTTGTAATCAAGTTTGAGAAAACAATAAAAGATCCTTCTTAAGAATTCTGCAAAGAAATGAAGAACTCAGGTCGAGTCTATAATGAGCTTGTACACTTTTGAACAATGTCTGTATGATTCTCAGCACATCTATTTTTAATGATTTGGGCTTTAAGATCATCAAAATGGGCTACTAAAGAAACTATGAACAGGTTTGGCGTGGATGTGTAGGGAAAAAACCATTTTTTAGATCTTGAACCTTGACTTTCAATAGAGAGATGTGAAAGCTGGTTGATTATATCAAATCCAATCAAAATGTCGTTGTTGGGCAAGGCTGAGCCCAACACTTTGGTCTAAATAGAACAGTTAGGCAAAAATTGTATCTTGATGGGTTTTTTGGTTATAAGTTCTATCAAGAAGTAGTCTCCATCATCTGTTTTGAAAAGTTCAATGTGAGCTTTCCAAAAGTGGTATGGAAAAAGTTTTTAGTTGGCTATGGTTTTGTATGCACCAATATCAATGAAAGCAATGACTTTAATTAACTTTTCATATTTACTAGTAAAAAGTTGGACTAGGTAGTAAGGAAAAAGACATTTTTTGGATATTTAGGAAATGTATTTAGGCTGGGCTGAATGAGGTGTTAGGCTAATAGGAAAAACTTGGAAATTTTCTTCAGTATCTGATTTACTGTCTTCATTACTGATCTTATAAACGAATCGGGAGAAAGTACAACTTCTTAAGAGAATAAGGATTCAACAACTGCTTCTTCTAGGTCAATATCAGACTGATCATGGATCTATTGCATCAATTGAACAACTTGCTTTGGACTGTTTAGACATTTCTTTGCAAAGTGTCTTTTCTTTCCATAAAGGTAGCAGTGATCCGTCTTCTTATTCCTTCATTATTTCTTTCTAAAGAACTTAAATCTTTTCTTCTTGTATGGTCGGGAGGAAGACTATTTGGATTTCTTAAAATGCTTCTTCATTTTGCAATGCTTACAATCACGGTCTTTTTGGCTAGCATATTTAATTTGGAGATCTAGATGATGGCATAAAGAATCCATGCTTTTCTTATTTGTCCAATTCAAAGCTTTCTTGACTTATTTCCTTACTACACATAATTCTTCAAGGACCATCAACATTTTTTGATAAATTTGAGATAAGGATAAATCTTTTAAATTAATTCTTTGCTTTCTGAAATATTTGAAAATTGCGTTGCCCAATTCTTCTGGTATAGAAGAGATAAATTATTGCTTTAAATTAACTCTCTAATAACAAGTATCCAAATCTTTCCTTCGCAAGGAACAACATTTCAATTGAAAGAACTCTATACAAACTGTTTTGATATAATTAGTGGAACTTCCAACAAACTCATTTTCAATATGCTATAAAATATTGACAAAAGAACTAAGTTGATGGAATTGTAGCTTATTGTATTCAGGAGTTCGCAACCTCCACTCTTTTAAACTTCCTACAAATCTAGTGGTGAATTCTTGAAGTACTTTAGAGACTGAAAGTCCAGCTTGCTATCTAGTTTCCATCTAAGCTAACATCTCTAATAGTCGGTTTCTCCTTTGGTGGTGTGGAACATCATCTATAGAGAACCAAGGACCATTGGTGGGCTTAGCTTTAGCTTCCTTCAGAGTAGTAAAATGAGTGTCACTAGACATTTCTTCATCTAAAAATTCTATATAGTAAGGTTCTGGGGGATCAATAGTTGTAGAAAAAGCTGTAGAAGCTGGCTCAGTTGGACCCACTATCTTAATATATGGTATAGAGAAACTAGTGGATTTAGCAGCATCTGTTGATGAGGCAATAGTCTCCGTAGAACATTCTGATGATTGGTCAGAACTAGATTCAAAAGAAGAATCTAGAGTTTCTTGTATGTCATTAGGGGCAATATTGGTAGTTTGGACAGACTGGAGGAAAAATGAAATATGATTCTAGTGAGAAGATTTTTAAATCGTGTATTGATAAGGATCTTGGGAATCTTGGAAGAGATGGATAGGGGATTGTGTTTTAGGTTCTTTTCTAGGTCTTTGAGTGCTGGGAGGAGTAGTGGATAGAGTAGTGGTTACTGTAATAGTTGGCTTTTTCTTTGATGGTTTAGGTTTACTAGATTGTGCTCTAAGCATTTTCTGAAATTTTTCATATTGAAGAAAGATTGGGTCAATTTTTGGTTTGACATGAATAGGAGTAATGGTTGTTTCAGATAAAGGCAAAATGCTGGTAAAGGCAAAAGAGTTAAATGAAGCTTTAACATTCAAATCTCTTTCTACTTGAGACAGTCTTTGCTTCAATCACATAATCTCATCTTGTTTCTATTGAATACTAGGACTAGAGTTCTGATTTCGAATCATTTGCATTAATTCAGTGTGCAGAGTAATAATCTGCCTTTGAAGTTTAAACATAAATTCTTGTTGAAAAGTGAAGTAGCTCTTCATAGTAGATTCAACCAGGTTGACTTTATTTGAAACTGTATCGACCTTAGTTTCAATCTTGCGGAAAGCAGAATTCTGAACTAAAGCATTTTTAGTTTGCTAGTTAAGAATAGATTCTCTTACTATAATTTCTCTAGGCCTTCCCTATGCATCAAGACTAGGGGAATGAACATATGGAGTTCACTTAATTTGTTTAACTGGGTCTACCAAACTTTCCTGCAATGAAGGAAAGTCTTCCTCAATTGGTTGGAACATGCAAACTGGAGGAACAAAAGCTTATACTGGTGGAGGAGTCATAACAGGTTTTGGAACCCATTTGGACTCATGCTTCTTAATCCATCGTAAGCCTTTGTTATAGATTGGAAGAGGTGGAGCTGGAGACTCTGGTGTAGGTGGTGATGTTTTGGAGAATTATTCCAATCAGTATTTGTTAGTGTAAGCATATTTGATATGAAAGATTCTGGCTTAGAGTAATTGACAATAAAGTCATATTTGGCAGAAGGTTATCCTAACAACCCAACAGAGGGGTCATTGTCATCAAATTTCAGCCTCAGCAGTCTTTTAGTTTTTGCTTTCTTTTTTATCCTTCTCCGAGAAGAAGAACAATTTTCATCGTTGTCATAGAAAGCATCCTACAAACAATCTTCACAACAACAATCGACATCTAAGACTTTTACGATGTCCCTGATACATCGCATAAATTGGTTTACCATTAGAGTCAAATCATATAACTCTTAATCCTTTCTTTTGTCCAACTGGTTGGATCATGAACTGAGTAGAGAAGATAGAGGAATAGCTAGTGCTTATATATGTTGTCCTGATAAACTTTGTTTCTATAGTTTTATCAGCCTTCTTGTGAAAACAGGATTCCAGGTGTTGAACTGGTTAGGATGTACTATAAATCTTTTCATAGTTTGTTACCCAGGTGTCTAGTAACAATTTTACTAATTCATCTTTAGAAATCTCTGTCTAGGAACATATACACAAGTAGGAACATGTTGTGCATCAACTACAATAAATAATGCATCATTTGAAACAAGAGCTATAAGATCCAGAGCTTGATTCTGTACTCTGTAGATCAACTGATAATGAAGAGTTACAGCTATAGCAGACATGACTTGCGGTGCACTAATGATTTGGACTTGAACTTTAAGTGCTAAAAGCACATGGGGATCTTCAAAGGACAAATTGAAGTTGTGATAAAAAGTAAACAATATTGTTCTAGCATTAAGAGAGATCTTTACAGTACCGATTACAACATATTGATACTGTAAATATCTGGTGTCTAGCAAAGTCAGACGAATAAATACAAGCAACCCTTTCCTTCCATGATAGGAATGGGCAAAACGAATGGCTCCAAAGTGAATATGGAAATAACCTTCTTTTCTTTAGAGAGGTAGAAACTCTATAGGAATCTCCAACGAAACAAATTGTTCTTAACTTGTTGCTTTAATTGTATAGTGATTAAAAGAGAAAGACTGTATGTACTCTTTTACGGATTTGTTTGGTTTCTGAACAAGATACTTGATATATATATTTCAAATAGTTTTAGATCGGTTATAAGCATCATAAGGATTAAAAAAAGATCTCAATAATGAAAGTTTTCTTATTATCATAAATATGAATCTTAAAAGTAGAAGAAAAATGTAAGAGAGAAAGTTGAATAGATACCGTAGTAATTGGAGTAGAATTAGTTTTCATAAGAGAGATGGTCATCTGCTCTTTAATCTAAACGTATATATTACCAGTAACCATTTTTCGGATAAAAAAATTATTTTTTAATATTTATTTCAGTAAAAAATATTAAAAGTCTATCACATTTAACTTAAATGTACGACTCTTTACCTTCTAATTTAGAAATTCAAGCTTCGCTAGTGCTCGCACGAATAAAAATAATAAACTCTTTTGTCGTTTTTTATTCCCATAGGCTCGTGACATAGAAACGATCCGTCACTTACCGCACGTGGCGGCCTGACACCAAAGCCCCAAGAGAATCTTCACTTTGCCTCACTTTCCCAGCGACCAAACATACCCCTTAATCGCCCTCGTCTTTAAGTTACTTCCTCTTCACTACATCCGAGTATTCCGTCTCTGTGCACTCACCATTCATTCATTTAACCCAAATAAAGTTACAAATCTCATTCCCATTCGAAAATTAGGAAAAAAAAAAAAATGAAAGCAACCTAAAATCTGAGGCACCCAGATTAAACTTCTCACCAGAATGGATTTCGTGGAGCTGGAGGCGATCGAGGGCCTGCGTTGGTCCTGGAACGCTTGGCCCACGACGAAAAAAGAAGTTAGTTCCCTCATAATTCCACTCAGCATCATGTGCACGCCATTGATACAATCTGCGGAGCTTCCGATTCTCCCTTATGAGCCCCTAACCTGCCCTCGCTGTGGTGCTGTCTTAAACCCCTACGCACGCGTGGATTACCATTCTCGTATTTGGGGCTGCCCCTTTTGCTACCAGAAAAACACTTTCCCTATATCTTATTCCGGTATTGGCGAAACTAATCTTCCAGCTGAGCTTTTTCCCACTTACAGCACCGTAGAATACAAAATTGATAAGACCGATGCAAAAGTCTTTTCAAGTTCAAATTTGAGATATAGCTGGGCAAATGGGTTTTCTTCGTCGAATACGTCCTTGTCGTCGATGGGTTCAATGGGGACTCCTAGAATGGCTGCTGGTGCTGGTGGTGGGGAGGTGAGAGTGATGGGACCGGCCTTTGTGTTTGTGGTGGATACATGTACGGTGGTGGAGGAGCTGAGGGCTGTTAAAAATGAGCTCTTGTTAATTATCGAGCAGTTGCCAGAGAATGCGTTGGTGGGCTTGGTTGCTTTCGATTCGATGGTTAGGGTTTATGATCTGGGCTTCTTGGAGTGCTCAAGGGTGGTTGTGTTTCATGGAGAACGCGAGGTTTCTCTTGAGCAGGTAAATAGCTGTATCGTTGGACTCCAGTTGATTGTGATTTATTTAGTTTAATTTTTGAGGGTATGCTTTTGCGGCATTATGCTTGATATGAATTGCTTGAAGTTAAAGTGATATTTGGAATTGATAAGGGTGGCCTTTTCTAATAGGGTTTTGAATTTTTGTGAATGATATGAAATGCTTTAAGTTGTAGTGGTACTTCAATTTCACAAAGATGGCATTTTTTTGATAGGGTTCCGAATATTTGTGCTGAAAGATAAAAATTTTGCTTATCAAATATCTTTTGATAATAATCCATCATGCTGTAGAATGGTTTCAGCAGATCCTTCATTTTACTTGGATTTACTAAAAGCCTTTTTATGTGTATAATATGTCAACTAAGGATAAGAAATTTGCCTAAATCAACTGTTTTTATTTTTCTTTTAAACCCATAGACCCAACAATTTCTGGGCATACATCGTACCAAGCAGCAGCAACATGGAAAGGCACCATTTATCCAGAATCAGGGATTTTTGGTACCTATATCTGAATGTGAATTCAATATAACTACTGCAATAGAAGAAATTTCTTCTTTAGCAGTAGTCCTGCCAGGTCATCGCCCTCAAAGGTGTACTGGAGCTGCTATATCAGTTGCAATTGGACTTCTTGAAGGATGTTTAGTGCATAGTGGCTCCCGGATTATGGTCTTCACTTCTGGTCCTGCAACTTTGGGCCCAGGAATCGTTGTGGATTCAGATCTCAGTAATCCCATCCGAACTCATAGAGACCTCATCAATAGCCATGCACCACATTACATGAAATCGTGTGGTTTCTACAATCGGTTATCTCAGAGATTATCTGATGCATCCATTGTTCTTGATGTATTTGCTTGTTCTCTTGATCAAATAGGAGCAGCAGAGCTAAAAGCTCCTGTTGAAAGGTCAGGTGGATTCATGTTGTTGGGGGAGTTATTTGAGTCAGATCAATTTAGAAAGTGCTTGCGACATATTTTTAGTCGTGATGAGGAGGGTGATTTAAAGATGTATTTTGATGCAACTATTGAGGTGGTGACTACAAGAGATGTAAAAATCTGTGGAGCACTTGGACCTTGTGTTTCTCTTCAGAAGAAAAATGGTTTGGTGAGTGAACGTGAGACTGGGGAAGGTGGCACCTTTGCATGGAAGTTGGGTACACTAACTAATAGAACATGCATAGCTTTCTTTTTTGAAGTAGGTGAAGAACAAAAAGCACATCCTGGGTCTGCATTTTTTATACAGTTCATAACACGATACAGACATGGAAACATGGGAATCCGGAAAAGGGTAACCACGGCTGCAAGAAGATGGGTTGGGAACAAGTCAGCAGAAATAACTACTGGTTTTGATCAGGAAGCAGCTGCTGCTGTCATGGCCAGACTCGCAATTCACCGAGCAGAAACATGTTATGCTCGAGATGTTATTAGATGGTTGGATGACAATCTCATTCATTTTGCTTCTAAATATGGAGATTATGTCCCGGAAGATCCATCTACCTTTCGGTTGTCTGCAAACTTCTCCCTTTACCCTCAGTTCATGTATTATTTGAGGAGGTCCCAATTTATTGATGTTTTCAATAGTACTCCTGATGAAACTGCATTCTTCCACCTGATGTTAAACCGTGAAGGAGTTGTGGGTTCCCTTATCATGATACAACCAACACTTTTTCAGTATTCCTTTGATGGCCCTCCTATTCCTGTCGTCCTAGATGTCCGTTCCATCTCTTCTGATGTTATTTTACTCTTTGATTCTTACTTCCATGTGGTGATCCATTATGGGTCCAAGATTGCTCAGTGGAAGAAACTTGGTTACCACAAAGATCCAAATCATGAGAATCTGAGAAAGCTGTTGGAAGCTCCCGAACTTGATGCGGAGCAATTAGTGGCGGAACGAGTTCCAGCATCTAAACTGATAAAATGCGACCAACACGGTAGTCAGGCTAGGTTTCTTCTTGCCAAGTTGAATCCATCTGTTACTCAGAACTCAACATACACAGAAGGTTCAGAAATCATACTTACCGATGATTTGAGCTTGCAAGATTTTATAGATCACTTGCAAATCCTGGCAGTTAAGGGTTAAAAAAGAGGAGTTTTGTATAGTGTTTTGCTTCGCCTGTTATATTTCTTCTTTCTGGTTTTCTGAGAGCTAGAAAATTCTGTGCATAGTGTTTTCCAAGAAATATGTGATTGTTATACCATAAACAAGAACTCACATGTTGGATATAAGGTATGCGTTTTTACTTTTATTTATTTATTTATTTATTTTTGTTGCGAAAGTTAGTTTGGTGCATCCGACTTGTTCTTGTTGGGATTAGATTTTGTTTGATAGTCATCATTTTTCACAAACATTAAACTTATCATTTTTTCCCATTTTCTTCTAATGGTTGGATTGTTACCATTTACTTGCGTTTTAAGACCTGAATATGTATATATACAAGCAGACTGACATCCGTCTTTGCACATTCCTGAAATAACACTCTGCTTCCTCGTCACCACTTACCATCATGAATAAAATTAAGAGTAAATTACTAGGATACCTTGAAGTTTGGTTGAATATACTAGTTAGTCCCTTTATTTTTAAAAATACATTATGAAGTTCATCAATTATAGTTACGTTAACTAAAAAGTCACTCTATTAGTTTTGAATGAAATATTATGTTAGTCAATTAGAATATTTTTTTAGTTAACTAAAAAATACTAAAAATATCCTTATTTATATTTTGATAAATTTGATATTTTGTTAACTTAAAAAGTACATTAAAAAATAAGGACAAATTTGATATTTTGATATCAAGTTGATGGCATGAAAAAAAAAATTTTATATTTTTTTGGTAATTTCTTAAGATAAAAATAGAAGGACAAATTTAACATTTTGTTTATTTAGATAGTGTATAACCAAACTTAAGAGACTTTATAATATATTTTTAAAAATAAATGGACTAACTAGTGTATTGAACTAAATTTTAGGAGTATCCTGGTAATTTACCCTAAAATTAATGATTGAATTAGTTCTACTAATCTTTGTAAATCATAAATGTATTGAAAGCTGGTTCATACATGTAAGAGGTTGGACTGGAAAGAGACTTGTAATTTGTAGCTGTTAGGACTTAGCAAATCATTGTACCAACAGAATCTCGTTAAAGCAACCCAAAAAAAGATTGATGGTGAACTGTGACAACTACTGCTCTAATGGGTTAAGCTGCTGAATGATGGAGGCTCTGTAGCTTGTTAAAGATGCAAATTGTACTCAACTGGTGGAATTTGATTCTGCTGCTCTATATACGCTGTCACTAGGAAACTTGTCTGCCTTGAAAGGTAGTTTCAATTGTAGAAGACAGTCAAGTTCTTGCTCCACAACTTTTAATGTAATACCCATTAACTAGGGTTTAATTGTAACCTATGAGTAAATGACATGAAAGATAGTTTGAAATATGTGTAGATGAATTAGTTTTGGGAACATATGATAGGTGTATTGGAGGTATATGAGGGTATACATGAGGTATATGTGGAATATATTGGTCAATTTTAGCTTTAGTTTAAAGAGAGATGAAATAAATGAAGAAATATAAAAAATGCATGATTTACACCTGTGAACATTGTGGTCAAGGATAAACATTGACTATTTAAGGCAGTTGCTATAGTAGACATTTATGACTGTAAAAGTTTTTGTTCATGACTGTGAAAACACTGGTATATAACCTTTTTACATGGTTGTATCATCATTTTTCACCATCTTATCAACTCTCAAATCCCAAGAACCACTCATACACACCCAATAATCCTAAGTGAGTGTTTCTCCATGAATTTTTGAGTAATCAAACATTAAAACTAAGAGAGAAACCAAGATCAAAGTGAGATTTGAAAGAATTACCAATATAGAAGAAGAGTTGGAGGAAAGAGAAAGTGCAAGGGACAGCTCAGTTTTTTTGCATGATGAAGAGTATTTTTTGGCCATAAAGAGGTAAGAAAACACAAGAATTCCATCTCTTTGATATGATTATAAAGCTATATAAAGAGATTATATATGTTGGGTGAAGAGCCATCGAATATGGGCTATGGAAGAGAAGGTTGTTGAGGTTTTGTATATATTTGAGTTATTTGAATTTGTTGAAAGTAAGATATCATGAGATTGAGTTAGAAACATGCATAATAACCATAGTTTGGAAAACATTGGTTGGTTTTCCATATTTGCTATATTTCTACAGAGAGAATTTGATAAATGGATGTATTTGTGCTAGGGAAACAAGGAAAAGAGAGAGGTAACCATCAAGGAGAGTAAAGTAGCTCCTTAGTTTGGTTTTGGTCAAGCTCCTTGTAGAGGTTTGTACATATTTGCATTGTTATTTATCCTTTGAACATGATGAATGCATGTAAATGATGTATTATATGTATTAATGTAGTTTGAGCATGTTTGTTTGATAAGTAAGGTAATATTATGAAAGCATGAAATGACATGTTCAAATGTTAGGAAAATTAAATTAGGTATTTGAACATGTATGCAAGGTTGAATGAGCATAATAATGTCATATGTACTTAGAAAGTGAATTGTTTGCATAGCTTGAGTTGCTAAGTTTAGTTGTGAACCTAATATGTAATGTATTGAGTTATGTAAACTTGAGTATGATTGTGTTATATGCCCATGAGTGATAGTTATGTGTGTTTAGGAAATGTTTAAAATTAAAATTTTGGCAAAATTCGGTCATAAGAACAAGTTAGATCCTTTCACAACCTGCGTTACAACCAAGCCGAAAACTGTCATGTTCATGAATTTTAGTTTAGAATGCTTCATAGCCAAACCTCACACCCAATGCAAAATTCATGGCTGTGAAGACCATTCACAACAAAAATAAATTGTATTCAAATGATGTTTAAATGGGTCCGAGACATACTGATCATGCCTAAATGATAGAATATGATGTTATATCATGTGAGAACACGTTTATGAACCTAAATATGATATGTGAACATGAATATGTTAAATGTACAATGATGGAAACATAAAAGAATGAAATTAAAATGAAAAGATACAATGATATAAATATTCATTTTTCTACCTAAGGTACTATTTTAGGATATATGGTGTATCATAAATGGGATAAACGATACATATCAGCGAGTCTATAAGTTCAAATGATGTTTGAATGGGTTCGAGTCTATGAGTTCAAATTCATGGCCATGAAGATTGTTTATAGCAAAAATAAATTGTGTTCAAATGATGTTTAAATGAGTTAAATACATGTTGAACATGCCTAAATGATAGAATATGATGTTATATCATATGAGAATACGTTTATGAACCTAAATATGATATGTGAACATGAATATGGTAAATGTACAATGATGGAAACATAAAGGAATGAAATTAAAATGAGAAGATACAATAATATAAATGTTCATTTCTCTACTTGAATACTACTTTAGGATAGATAGTGTATCATAAAAGGGATAAGCGATACATATCGGCGAGCCTATGAGTGAGGGCAATGTAGCTTAAGCTTGGAGAGTGCCTCTACTTCTGGTATAAGCTCGGGTCGAGTGCTTCTACTTCACACCCTATATCCGGACAGTCCGGAAATGAGATTTGAGCTATTTATTCAAAAGAAAAATGAAGTATATCGGAATACTTAATAAAGTCATATATTTAAGTAAGAAATGAGATATGACAATACATAAAGAACATGACATAACGTGAGTTTTGCATGAATTTGATATGTCATTTTGCCATGCTATTTAAACGCTGATTTATACATTCATATGTCATGATATATTATATGCACTTGTGTGATTGCATAGAAAAATTTCAATATCTATATGTATCACTAAACTAGAAATAGTTTAACGTGAGTTTTTCTCACGTAGGTTCAGGAGTTTATAAATATTAGAGTAGAAAGTTGAAAAAAAGAAGATAGTGGCCATATCTAGAGAAGACATCGGTAACCCGGTTTGTGAGTTTATGCTATCATATTTTGTATTGTATATAATCATGCATTTGGGAATAGTGAACAACACTTGTAATATGATAAAGTTTATGATGTTATATATATGGCTTGCATGAGGTTTTAAGTCATAAACCATATGATTGATAAATAAAAAATAATAATATATGTGTCATGACAATATATAAAAAAAATAAAAAGAAGAACCATTATTGTATGAAAGGAAATATGTATGATTTTAATATATGAGATGATAATTCTAATTAACCATATCTAATATAAATATGGATAGTGACATTCTGCCTATGCAATGAGATTGTTTCTGTTATAAAATTATATAATGGATATAATCTTGTTATATACATTCAAGCTATGTTTCTGCTTATATTTTGAGCTCAGATTAAGTAGCTAAACATTTAGAAAGCAGGAACTAGCCATTTATCTGGGTTGCTTGTACGTGAATTTGTTGTTCATAAATATAAACTCTACCCAAGTCTGTGTTTTGAACACAGGGCTTTCAGAAAAAAAAAGGTATAAGATTTAATATTGGACCAATAAGACCATAATATATCTCTAAAAGCCTTTTCGCAAGAAAATAAAAGTGGGGTATTCTGTCACGATAAAGGCTGGCACCCATTTTTCACTAAATTTTCAATGTGGATTGCAAGGAGTTTTAATTGGTTTCGGACTGAACTCGATCTAATTTTCTATTTTTCTGCAGATAATCAAATATTTAAAACATGCAACGTTGAATAATATAAGATTTAATATTGGACCAATAAGACCATCTTTTTACGGCAAGCAACATCAAGATTCCAAAATATTTTAAGAAAAAAACTATCAAACAATATTATTTGCATTATTTTCCAATTAAAAAAAAGAATCAGATGACAGATGGATGAAGTTTTTTATTATTATTTTTTTTTATTGTATGGTTGTGTTTTTATTCCATGATGCTGTCACGTCACGTGCATTACAAATATATGATGATTTTGTTTAGGAATTACGTATCACTTTAACCTTTGGCTTTGGGAATCATATGATTTTAAAAAAGTTGTTCACGACCTCTGCAAATTCTTAGTTCAAATAATTCCACCGCCCCCTAATCAATTTTATTTTTTTTAAAATATATTTTAAATTTATTAATAAACTTTAATTTAAAAGTAATGATATGATTAGGACAGTAAGATTTTTAAATATATTCTAATTCTATATTTGATATATTGGTAAAATAATGTTATAATTTGATATAAATACATTTTATAACATTAATTATTTTTATAATTGTTGATACATTTTATAACATTAATTTGATATAACCTTTTAATTCTATATTCTAATTCTGTATAGTTTTTTAGATTCGTATATATTAATTTTATGTCGAATTTTAAAAAAAAATAAAAGCAATTCATTAATTTCGTAATTTTTTGTACGGCTAAGTTTCAAGGGATTATAATTAAGCATAAAAATAACCAGGTGTTAAATTGACGTGTCAGAGTGAAATTGGATCCACCGTTTCTGTAACAGAAGAGCGAGTCCGCAGACAATTATAAGCTCTCCCATACAGAAAACATCCCTCTCTTTCGAAAAAATTGAACAGCATATAAATATAATAATAAGCCATAACTACGACCTCCAAATGCAGCAAATTCTCTTTTGGGTATCGGATTCTGCTTCTCCAGTTGGCTACACAGCGACCTCAGCCATTATTCCTCTTTCCTAAGCTCAACACGCAATCACGCGCTACGGTTTTAAGGACAATTACCGGCGGCGGAGATGTGATTTTGATATGTTTGCACGATATGGCGAGGGACGGGTATGTGGTGCCTGCCGACCCTCAGGTGGCCGCTGCTACCGCTGCCGCCGTCAAGAAGAAGACACAACCTGCCAGGAGTTGGATACTCCTCGATGCTTCTGGTCAAAGCACCGTTCTCGATGCCGATAAACACGCGATCATGCACCGCGTGCAGCTTCACGCGCGCGATCTCCGGATTTTGGACCCTTTGTTGTCGTATCCCTCTGCCATTCTTGGACGAGAGGGCGCTATTGTTTTAAACTTGGAGGTTCATCATTTTCTGTTTTCCTTTCATAATTTTTTTTTCCGCATATTGTATAATACGTATATTTGTTTCCCTGGCAGCATATCAAGGCAATTATTACTTCAGAGGAGGTTGGTGTGTTTGTCTCTGTTTCTAAATATTTGTCTATATGAGAAATTGGTGAGGATGAAGAGTTTAACAATGAGAACTGATTTTTCTTGTAATTATATAATTCGTAAGAGATTTTTTTAATTGTAATTATATGAATTGTTCATGATTTGAAGGATGAAAACTTACTCGAGTGTATATTGGTTGAATATTTTTTTTTATGTTGACTGAATCTCTATTGCTTTGTGTTCATATCAATACTTTCCTTCTCTTGAAGAAAATAACTTTTCCAATTAATAGTTTGCATTAATTCATTTTGAATCTTTGTCATATGACCTTGCTGAAGGTATTGCTTAGAGACCCCTTGGATGAAAATGTTATCCCTGTTGTTGAGGAACTTCAAAGACGATTACGTCCTTCAAATCTCATTTTACAAGGCCAAGGAGATGGAAAAGAGTATCCCAGTGGGCAGAACGATGTCGAAGTGGGTGAAGAGGATGGTATGTTTCCTTACCTTTTTCATGCCTTTGGGAACTGACATTTGACTATTAAAGAAAATTGATGGTTTAATGGAAATACATATTGTTCACATCATGTATACTATCTAGTGGCTTTCATTTTTTAAATTATCTTTATTATGTCATCTATACAGAGTCTCCTTTTGAATTCCGAGCATTGGAGGTAGCTTTGGAAGCTATCTGCAGTTTTCTAGCTGCACGTACAACAGAACTGGAGACTGCGGCTTATCCTGCTTTGGATGAGCTTACCTCGAAAGTGAGTACAGATTCCATGTGAATATCATTTCTTTACCACGCCAAATCGCCTCTTCGCTTACTTGCCTTGTTTCCTTTGTAAGAAAAGGAGAATGAAAAAACCATCCATGCCATGGTTCAGGAATTGAATGAAAAATCCCTTTAGTTCCCGACAAAATCAGATTGCCAAAAATGATTTGCTGCAACATAAGTTTCTTCAGTGAGCAGTGCGGAACTAATTTTTGCAATTCAAGTTTAATTCTAACACTGCTTCTTTATGACAGCACTTTATCTCTTTTCTTTTTTCGTTTGTGGTTACTTCCTTTTCCATAGAGAAGTTCTTGAAGGTGTCAGGGTGAGTTCGCTGTCTATGGTTGTGCCTTAACCTTTCATAGGAATAGAGACACTCTTTTTATGCTTATTTATTTATCTTGAAAATTGAATTAAATTGAAGAGGGAAGAACACCTTCCAAATTAATACATCTATGGTGTATGAACTTTATTTAGACTAGTGTTCTGTGGCAGAGGTCTTTAGAAAAGTAGGAAATTTTTGTTTTCAACTGTGTGCCTTGTTTTATTATTTTTATTATTATTATTATTTCTTGAGCTTTGTTTGAGACTATCCATTATATTCCATATTCTTGATGCAAGTGCGAGAGAAATTTTAAATTTATTAAAGCCCAATTTGGTTAAATGTTAACGAGTTCCATACGAGATCTTACGGATCAAAAATTGTAGAGATGGTGCATCATTTCCTATTGATGATGAAATGTTACCTTCGTTTTTTTTTCCCCTAATAATAATATTTTGAATGTTGTTTCATTTATTTGAACTACTAAAGGCTTTTTGTTGAAATTGATGAGTCTGGTTCATTGCAAATGGGAGAGTGAGAACTTATGGGCTTGAAATTGATGGGTAGGCCTTCATCCAAAATGTCCTAAGGCATTTTGGTTTGGCCCCCTTTACATTTATAAATTGCCCCATTTTTGCTTGTCTTCCCAATGTGGGATCAATTCTCCAACACTTTTAATGTTTGACTTTTAAATTTTAGAGCACGCTCTTTTTGTTGTTTTAGATAGTTGAAAGGGAGAATTGTTGAAAGTTCCTTTCCTTTTTTTAGTTTAGTCTTTATGATTGGACTTATCCTCTGTGTGCTTCAGTTTTGCTTTATTTTACCTTTTTGTTAATAACCTCTGAGCTTAAAAAATATTTCTTATTCATACTCTTTGCAGATTAGTAGCCGTAACTTGGACAGAGTTCGTAAATTGAAGAGTGCAATGACAAGGTTGACTGCTCGAGTTCAGAAGGTATACTAATAGTTATGATAGCTAGAAATACGGTATAAAATGCTCTTTTCTCTCTTATTACACAGGAATGAATCTATCTATTGATGATTATATGTTCTTTTCTTGAATTGTTTTGGGACATAGAATCTTCTGTCAAAAAAAATTTTGACATGCAAGTTTTTGTCGCCTTAATCATTTGTTTGGGCTTTTTGTGTTTATAATCTCCAAGGTCAGCAAAAAGATAATTATAGCAGATTTCCATTACAAATTGCTTGTTTGTTTGTTTGTGAAAGATGCAATAATAATGAAGATCCATCAGTGGAGGTATTTAATGCAGAAATTGTTTACAGGTGATGGATTAGGATTTTGTTGCACTGGGTGATTATTTATCATGTGCAACAATCATCTCAAAAGTTTTGAGTTAGGTAAATAGTGATCTAGGCTCATTGTTTTACTGTAGGTAAGGGATGAACTTGAGCAACTACTGGATGATGATGATGATATGGCTGATCTTTACTTGTCAAGAAAGTTGGCTGGTGCATCACCAGTTAGTGGATCAGGCGGTGCCAATTGGTTTTCTGCTTCCCCAACTATAGGTTCAAAAATTTCCAAAGCAAGTAGAGCAAGCGTGGTAACCAATCGTGGCGATGAGAATGATGTTGAGGAGCTTGAAATGCTGCTAGAGGTTATAGCAATATACTGTGCATTACTGTGCTTATTTGAAGTAGGTGGAGAAATTAATGTCTAAAATGGGTGGCCAAATATTATTGCAGGCTTACTTTATGCAAATTGATAGTACTTTGAATAAATTAACAACTGTAAGAGCCTTCCCCTTTCCCTCTCTTTTATGACAATTTTGTTGCACTCAGTGGAAAGAATTGTGATGCAACTTTTTATTTATTGTTGCTTGATTTGAAAAATGCAGTTGCGTGAATATATAGATGATACAGAAGATTACATAAATATTCAGGTATGCAATGTTGATTGAATACTTGAAATTTAGATGTCTTTTCAGATGAGATTTATGTTTCTTTTTTCTGCAGTTGGACAATCATCGAAATCAGCTCATTCAGGTGCTTTATCCATCCCATTTATGATCCTTCTAATAAGATGATTGATACACTATCTGAAATATGTGAATTGATCTCTTCCACATTTCCTTCCTTTTTTACCTTTTCCCTGCAGTTGGAGCTCTTTCTGAGTTCCGGAACTGTCTGTTTATCTTTCTATTCCTTAGTGGCTGCAATATTTGGCATGAATATCCCGTATACATGGAATGATGACCATGGATACATGTTCAAATGGGTACATGAAATACTTCCCTTTGGTGATTTTACGTGCCAGTACAATGAGATTGATACTTGTGTACTGAACTATATTGTTTTTTATATTGCTAGGTGGTTATTGTAGCAGGAGCAGTTTCTGCAGCTGCATTCATTCTAATTATGTCGTATGCTCGTTACAAAGGTCTTGTTGGATCATGAATTCAGAAGTTCTCTATGTCTTCCAGTGGAGGAGCATCGAGATTTTTCATCAGAAGGTACTTAGCCCTTTATATACAATCTTCCGTGTGTTATCTTTTTGAGGCTTTAGTCTTCTCGCGGTCTCCGCACAGACAATATTGGTGGTCAGCAGTTGCATCTGTTCAAATAGTTCCGGCCTGAAGAAGTTAATATATTGAAGGCCCTGAAGGGCGACAGCAGAGCTAATTGTAAACAATACATACAGAGTGAGATATCTTTACTTCAGTTTTTCCCGTTAGCGATTCAAAAATTTTCCTAGTTATTTTGATAAGCATCAGCGTTAGCGCATAAAGATGGTGCTTATTTGTCTGTCTGTAACAATTTTTATATTTTAAAACAAGATACTTATCTGGTGGAAAAAAAAAAAACCTGTAATCAATAGATGGAGATCATTTTGGCCAATTTTCATTTATAATTGTTGGGCATGGGAATGGGATAGTGTTCTGGGATGGCATTTGCTTGTGGAATCGTACATTGGTTTCTTTACCAATCTGTTAAGTCTGCAAATGGGGTTGCTGAACCTTATATAAAAAGTATTTTGCTTTCAGCAAGTGACTAATTAAACTCACTCATGGTTGGGAACAGGTAATGTTATTGACATACGTCAGACAGTGTGATAAGAACCTTTAGCTATGAATTTCTTTAAACTTTTATTCACTCGCTACGTAGCCCAGTTGGATCGGCTTCGCCAGCCTCTCCATCCAGATGGGACCCAAGTCAAATATGCATGTTTGATTTAGCAAAGCAACCATAGCTGAAGTGTTCGTCATGCTACTCGTGCGTGGCCTTGAAATTTTGTAAGATCAACCAACTGAGTTGACCTATGAATGAATTCAATTTTGAGAGGTTTAACTGACAGATTTTATAAATTAAATTAATTATTCGATCAAAATAATTACTTTACAAAACTGTCTTATTCTGACAGAACCCTTGGGTCATGAGTAATGTTAGACTATTTTTTGGATTACCGGTTCGCCCTAGTCCATTGAGTTAAAGCAATCAATCATATCAAGGCCGCTGCTATCTGATCGAACGTTCATGATCATTCTCATTGTGGGACCCAGATCATGATTTGACCCAATTTGGCACTTTCACTTCATCTCTTTGACCTTCATAAGAACATTCACGTGACATACACGTGAACAATGCTAACGTGACCGGCTGAAACCCGCTACAGTAACGCCGGGTATTGACACCTGCAACAAGAACGGCGAAGAAGGCAAACAGAACATAAAAAGGAAAGAATTTACAGAAACAGCTCGTTGAACACGAGAAACAGAAACGCTAAATTCAGAGAGTGTGCGCAGGTTAGTCGCCTACACCTAAGCGGCGCACTCTATCCTCCCCCTACTCATTTCGTCAAAATCTATCAACCGAAATATGTATGAAAACACAACGGTACATGGTTTCATGAAAGCTCAAGTTAGATCATATCAAGGGCAAGGGGTCATTGCCATTGTCTGAATCCAACAAGACCCTCGTCGAATACTCCAAAAAGGAAAAAAAAAAACAAAACAAAACAAAACAAAAGCAAACCTTTTCTTTTCTTGTTCGACGATTTCGTTTTCGTTTTCCTTTTTATTTTTATTTTTTCTGGCCTACCAAACAGAGAATCGGACTGGGAAATCATTAACACCAATCCCTATACGGATTCGGATTGGCGATTATTTTGTGGCTTATCGTCAAAAACGGCAACAAAATCTCGTGATTTGTTGCGTATTGGGTACATGCACCGTGTGGGCTACGTGAATAATAAAAACTAAAAAGGAAGTGAGTATTTGAAATTGCGAAATATTGGGCAAGTGGAGGCATCAGTGAAGAAGATGTTGAGCCAGGTGGTGGAGGTCCAAAGACAGAAGCTTGTGGCATGCATGACTTGTCCTCTCTGTAATAAGCTCTTTAGAGACGCTACTACCATCTCTGAATGTCTTCACACCTGTGAGTCATCACTCGTCTCTCTCCCGCCTTTTCTTCCCCTTAATTTATTAGTCTGTTTCTCTGTTATTCAATTTCTATTTCTTTTGTTTCTTGATTTGGGTTCTTAGTACTTTACGTAATTATCCATCTTTTTTTCTTTTTCTTGTTTGGGGTTGATTATTCTTGTTTTAATTTCCCTATTTTACGTAATCAAGTTTTATAATTTACATTTTTTAAATGATATATTGGGATAAATTCTTGCATTTTGTATAAGCTTGCTTTGTTTTCAGTGCTACAATTGTCTGATGTGAGGTACATTACTCTCCTAGTTTGTTATTTATAAACAATTAATGACTTGGAATTTGTATATGTTAATTAATTAATTAACTTACTTAATCTCATCATAATCTGCTGTTACCTTCTGATTTTACCTTGAGTACACGAGCTGCATATTACAGCTGCATAAACAAAAGCAAATATCTGACCTTTGTCTCTTTAATTTCAAACAGTTTGCAGAAAATGCATATACCAGAAGATAAATGAAGAGGAGTTTGATAGCTGTCCAGTTTGTAATATCAGTTTAGGGTGTGTTCCAGTGGAGAAGCTCAGGTATTTAATTTTCTTATAGACTTAGCAGAACTAATATCTGCTTTTACATAGTTAAATATGTTTGTAAATTGTGATTTAGATCATAAAATTTGTGTACAATGTAGCTTGTGATTCAATCTCTTGACAATCGATACATAATTTGTTGTGAATTTTAAGGTTGAGAAGCTAATTAGGCATGGATTTGATCACCATATGTGCACATTGCTGTGTTAAGTTCCTTATTCTATTCTAATCTACAGGGCAGATAACAGTTTGGAAGATTTAAAAACTAAAATCTTCCCTTCCAAAAGGCAGAAGGCTAAGTCGCCTGCAAAAGCTGTGCCTTTAGTCGAATCAGTCCCATTACCAGGGAGACGAAAGGAGAGGTCTCTATCTTCATTGGTGGTAAGCTCACCTAAAGTACCAGCAAAGCCTATTGTGCCTAGAAAAAGATTGAAAGCCATTGCAAGAAAGATTCCAGCTTTACGAGAATCTATTTCCATTGATGAGGAACCTGTAAAGAAAGTAGATGATTGCCATGAGAGGTTAAGCTCACCTGAGACTCTAATCAAAATTGCACGAGCTAAAAGACAGGTAAAGGGGGGAAAAGCTTCATCTTCTATTCTATAATTAATTATTAAGCTTTTTGAAAAATGATGCATATGTAATCATTATCAAGGTGCAGAATTCCACTCCTGACACATCCAAACAGCACAAGACAAATGAAGATACAGAGGACAGTACTGAACCATGTGAAGGGAAGTCTGATTTGTGGAAACCATTAACTTGCCTTGTTGAAGTTGCTGGCAGATCAAAGAATAACAAGTCTATTCCTCAGGAAACTCCTGTTGAACCAATGCAGCAGTCTGATCCTGCAGAGAATGAAGCTCTAGTGCCAAATTCTACTGCTAAGAAGCATGGTAACAAATCAAAAGTCATTGGTGATGAGAATAACTCAGCTCCACCTCCATCAGGTTCAATTAAGACTGGAAAGTTGCAAGGTATACAGCAAATGAGAGCAGCTTTCTCTGAGGGATTGAATATTGCTGCGCAAGCTGTTGTTGATTCAAGCAGTAAATGTGATGCAAGATTTAGTCCCATTTGGTTCTCATTAATTGCATCTAATGATCAGTAAGTCTTGGTTTCTTCTGCCATTGTTAAATGATTGAAGTTGAATATAATATGTGATAATTAGATTTTAAATTTATGATGTTTTGACCAATAATTTCAGGGAAGGGGATGCACCATTGCCGCAGATTTCTTCATGCTATTTGAGGGTTAAGTGAGTTCCATTGTTTATAATTATTTCTTACTTTGAGCTTCTACTCTCTAATGATGGTTCCATTTACATTATCATTTTCAGTGACAGGAATACCATCATGATTGCCACAATGTCCTTTACTGTCACTGTTCTTCACTTTCAGTAAATTTTCAAATTTTGCTATATTTAAGATCTAAATACAATTTTTGGGTGTGCTATGCTAGAATTTATAGAATTTTTTCACGATATTGATGTCTTATCTGACACTCCACACATGCAACTCAATTTCTCTTCTGGAACTATTTTAACACGTTTGGATTTCAGTAGAAAGTTGTTAAAACCTCCCAGCATAAATCTTCTTGGTTAATTTTCAGCGACATGCAACACCATTTTTCCAATATTCCTGGAAACTATGCTATTTTCTTGCATTTCTTCTGTGAAATTCAGCTGCAGCAACAACTTTATCTTATCAAATTACGATTGTTGGTAACCAACAAAGCATTTCATGGCGTAGAAAATGTAGGGTGTCATCCTGTAAATATGAAAGCAATTATTTATTTATGGAGCATTTGAAATGAATAGACATATTGGCAATATAATATATATGCTGACACTTTTAGTGTTTCAACTTGTTTAATTATAACTGACGTCTTTGAAGACTAGGATATCATACAGTTAGTTTCAAAATGATTATATGTGCTTAAAATGGAAATGTAAAACCTGACATTGACTGATCTTTATGTCGATAAGATGTTTTTCCTTCAAAAAAAAAATGTCGATAAGATTTTTTGAACTGAAGTATCTGATCTCCAGCAGTGAAATTATAGCAAGACAGAGATATCCATTTGTTACAAGAAAAATTTGCCAAGGACGTGATATCCATCATTAAATGAGTTTGCACTATCTTGATTTATCTTATCATAATTCATATTAGATGAATGTGTCCATCAGCATATCTATCCGAACAAGAACTATGATAAATTTATCTGGGATTAATATTGGTTTAGTGCTGTGCCTGCATTGTTTAGCCTTCTATTGGCATGAACATCGATTTGAAACAAGAAGGCTTCAGTGTGATGGATTATTGGTTTATTTCTATTGATTAGTTATTTAAATATCGTCACAGGGATGGCAGCTTGCCTGTTTCAACTATTAAAAAGTACATTGTGCGAAAGTTGGGTCTTACTAGTGAAGCTGAGGTAAATTCATCTTTATCTCCGCATCAAAAATGGTATTCTGCAAATGCTAACTGAAATTTTTCTTTCCTTCCTTAATATTGAGTATACTTCTCCCCTGTCTCCAATTATCTGCTCGGTCTTCCATGTCCAAGCAGAGCATGATGCATCTATTCTTCACCTTCTGCTGTATCTTATGGCCTCTAACGTGTTAACCTTTGAGTTCTAGATATTGAAATTATATTTCTTTTGCTAAACAAGATCCTGAGCATAAGCAAAATTTTGATTGATTTATCCATTTACCATTTACAAATGCAACAGCGGCTGAAAACAAGTGAATTCCATTGAAAAATCAGCTTCTAAAGTGAGCACTACTATTTGCCTGCCGCTGAATTATATGAAGACAAATTTAATCGATGCTTCAAATTCTTACAGGTAGATATCTCACTTCAAGGCCAGCCAGTAGTTTCGACATTGCAGCTGCATCACTTGGTAGACTGGTGGTTGCAGATGGCGCCGACATCTGAAAGAATACAGACAACTGTTGGCAGCTCGGCTAAAGATTTTGTGATGGTTCTGTCATACGGTCGAAAATATCAGCCTTCATAATCTCATCAAACTTGTTTTGCTTGGCAGGGTTTCCTCACCTCTTGCACAGTTTTTTTTCTCCAGCAGGTCAAATTCTAAGTCTTCATTATAGCATTCACAAGATAAATTTTGTTAAAATTATATTGAAGACCTTTGCTTTTACAAACTTGAAATTTCATTTTTGCTTTATCTAACTTGACTTAAATAAATTTGGGTGAATTATACTGAAAATATCTCAACTATATAAATCGTAACAACTCAGTATATCAAAAATTCTTTGTAATTTAAAATTACATTAACTTTTATTTTATAACTAAAATAATTTTTGAAATATTAAATTGTGTCAATTTACATAGTTGGGGTACTGTCGATGAAATTTACCCAAATAAATTTAGGTTACGTTTGGATTGAAGGATTTTAAATGAGTGATTTTAAACAATCTATAAATTTATACTAAATTTATAATTTAACTATTTAAAAAAGGTTAAAATTCATATATTTTACAAAATCTCTCGTCTACTAAAATCTTCCATTTTGATTTCCCATATAGAAAAAGTACAAAATCTATATATGATGGTAGTTATATATTGTTATATTTATGTATATGGCCATATAAATGTTAGAATATATAGCCATATAAATATAATTGTTAGTAAATGATAAAATTGAAAACTAATTATTAAATCTATAAATTATAATTATTCAACTAAATATGGGTGAAAAAAAATTATATCATCAATTAATGAATTTTGTAATTAAATCAAACGGTAGAATTTTTAAATTGTATAACTAAAAGAGAAATAAGTAAATTGAATATAAGCATAATAAAAACATTAATGCTATCAAACCTTATTACTAGTTGAAAATTGGTATTTGATGCAAATTAGTATCAATTCTTTAAAAAATATTATAATTTGAACTGAATTCATATTTTAGTACTATTAATTATTCCAAAATTATATTGCAGTACCATTAAGTAATTCCAAAATTTTGTGGAATTCCTATTTCTTTCCAAATGAGGGTAAAGTGAATTTTTTTAACCAAAATTTTGGCACTTATTAAAATAATATCAAATCTTTATTTTGTATCAATTTAATATATCTTTGTTATTTTGTTTTAAAGGAATATTTACGGTAAAATTCGTCTGACTTGGATACCGTAGATATATGTATTATGTCACATCACATGCCACTTCAGATAAAAATATTATATATTATTAATTCTTATGTCTAAATATCAAAATATATGACATTTTTTTTATTTAAAGTAGCATGTAACGTGATATGATATATATATATATATATATATTTCTGTGTCTACAAGACGAATTCTACCATAAATATTATTGTGAAACAAAATTACAAAAATATGGTATTAAATTGATATTGTATAAAAATTTGGTACCATCTTGATACAAGTGTCAACATTTTGGTAAAAAAAAATTCATTTTACCCTTCCAAATGAACTTCAATCTCTCTCTTGAGCTATACTCATCGGAGAGTAAGCTCTCATTTGACGATGTTTCAATATTTCCAATTGATATTTTTAGAAATATCTTAGTTATTCTTGGTTGAGTATATCTTGATAATACATTGGATATACTTTAAGAATTAATAGAAATTCTTTTGAGAATATTTGGGATAAACCGTAAAAATTTACTGGGTATACTTTGGTAAAATCTTAGGAATATTTTAAGTATATCTTAACTAAATATTAATATGTAATATATTACATATTCTGAATCATGCACATTCTCATTCCAAGACTTGTCATATATTGCATAAATACATTTTCTCACTATTTAAAATGCATATATGACTTCTTTTAACTCAAGAATAGGAAAAATCATTACGGAATTGTTTGAGATTACTGTTAAAGATTTTAAAAACAAAATTTGAATTTTTTTATTTAATTAACTGATTTTTTAAATTTTTTATAAATTGCTTTTTTTAAATATATTTTTGGAAAAAACATCTATTTACTTGTTTCTATCAAAAACAGTTTTCAAAATTAAAAAAATTAAAAATACAAAATTTTTTTTTTCCAAAAGTAATGTAATGCCAAACAAGCCCCACATCTTCCTAGCTAACCTCTTGCAAATGTCACAACCAAATTCAAAAACAGTACTGATAAAATAACCACTCGAATCATGCACAATGAGACCAAAACCGGACCTGTACTCACGGCCGGATGAATATAAAGGCATCTATGTTGCATTTCATTCTACCACCACTAGGCGGCTGCCATTGATACACCGAACCAACTCTATCCACGCTAGAACACCCAGTGATGTCAATTTCTTTGTAGCTTTTTTCAAAAGCACACGCATGGAGTCAATTTGAAATAATTGATTGATAATTAACTCTTAATTCTCCCTTGTAAACTGATTATAATTAATCATTGAATACTGTGCGATATGCTTCTCAAATTAGAGACTGAATCAAACCAATTAAGAAAGAAAAAAGAAAATGCGAAAACTACGGTCTCTAAGGCCTCCAGGTGATTAAGGTCCGGCTTGTCTTCCGCTGGAAATGGGTACTCGCCTCTTGCATCCTCAAATTCTTTATTGTTACACTTGAGAAAATCTCCCTCTCCCTCTATCAGCAGAAGCTTTCAGTCCTCTCATAGAAGAAACAAGAGGAAATGTGAAGATAAAAATAAAAAATATGTAAAATTGAGAAGTGAATTTGATAAAATGAAAGAAAAAATATAGATATTTTTGAAATAAAAAGTTGAAAATAGATGTGAAGCAGTGTTATCAAATTCGGACTGGACCGATTAATTCAACCAGACCTTTAACCGGTCCAATTGATTGACCCGCTCATGGGTTGAACATTTACTCCATTTCTTTGGGAAAAAATTGTCATACAATTTACTCTATTTTTTTTAGGAAAAAATTGTCGTTGTTGGCGCTCAATCTCGCACCAAAGAGCTTCAAGCTCTTACCAATTAGCCACATGTACCTTTTGTTTGATATATATATAACATTCAGTCATTATATATAAAAAATATAAATATATATATATATATTAATTATATTACATTTACTTATTTAAATTTTAATAAATTATTCTTGTTTTATAAAAATTCATTAAAAATTAATAATATTTCATTGATATTATTTTTTTTGTCATAAATTTTAATATTAATGATATATATCATAAAAATATTAAATTTAATTATTCACAAAATTATATATATGATAAAACTGAATTTAATAAACTATTACCACATAATCATATTATTTGGGATTTATATAAATTATTATATATGAGTCTATGAGATAATATTATATTTTTAGAAAATTTTATATACACCAATTTAATCTATGTTCAACCTTAAATCCCTGATTCTCTGTTTTTTCCGGTTTATTGATCGGGCCGAGTTTAATAATCTTGGTGTGAAGTGTAATTTTCCTATATTTTTTTATTTTTTGCCAATAATTTCTAATTTTTTTAAATAAAATAATTAATAAATTTAAGATTAAATTTATCAAATTAATAATTTAAATGTAAAAGGAAAAGAAAATATAATGTGAAAATATACTTAATATTTTTTAAATGGGTTAAAAAAATATTAAGGCAAAAATGAACACAGGCCACTACTTTATTATTCCCTCCACAACCCACCCCCGCCATGGATAGGAGTATGAATACCCGTGTAACCAAACGGACCGCAGATATTATTCCCCCTGCCATGCCGCCGTGGATTACATTCACAGAAAAAATCTTCAGTTTGTAGTTTTTAGCTGTTAAATCCTCAAAAAACCTTCGCAAAATCTCCATACTAGCATTCAATTTCTTCAGTTTGAATCTCTCTGCTGAATTCAGTTACATTACTGTCTATGCACTATATCTCTTTCTTGCTAAAATGGCTATGGCACCCAGTCGCCAACTACACTTCGATTCGTTTCAAAGCTCCTTCTCCAAATTCCACCGCACTCCGCTTCGGTTCTTCTGGTACAATTCCTCGATTTCTATAAAAAGACCCAATTTCTGCAAAAATTCGCTCCATGACAAGAACCCACCAAGGAAATGCAGTTCTTTGGCCACTGATAAATCAGTATCTCGACATAATCCGATTGACATAAGTTCGTCGACTGGCAATTGGTTCTCTAATTGGAACAAACCCAGCAAACAAAATCTCGCAAAAGCCCCTCAAGCCGTGCTGAATTATCGAAATAGTAACAATAGCGGTAGAGACGGTAGCACAATGGATAGAATTGTGGAGAAATTGAAGAAACATGGGTACATAGATGGTGATGCTGATGAGAAGAAAGAAAGACGACCAGAGAGAATGATAGAGAAAGGAAGTGTAGAGGATATTTTCTATATGGAGGAGGGAATGTTGCCGAACTCACGAGGTGGGTTTTCCAAGGAATCACCTTTGGGAGTAGAGGATGTGTTCAAGAGTGATGGTGAGGTGAGGTTTCCATGGGAGAAACCTAGAACGGAGGAGAATAAAGACGAGAGGAAATGGACCGCGAGGAGCAAGAGTAAGACAGCATTGGCTGAGCTGACATTGCCAGCGTCGGAGTTGAGGAGGTTGAAGAACTTAACATTTCAAATAAAGAGCAAGGTGAGGGTTAAGGGTGCAGGAGTTACTCAGGAAGTGGTGGATACCATTCATGAGAGGTGGAAGACTTCCGAGATTGTGAGAGTGAAAGTGGAGGGAGCTCCTGCGCTTAATATGAGGAGGATGCATGAGATATTGGAGGTTTAGTTCTCTGAATTCATTTATCCTTTTTTTTTTTTTTTGGTATGATTTTCTATTTTTCAAAGAATGCCATCTTATTTTGTATACTAGCTATTCTCGGTTGTTGCTGAGTATATTTAAATTTTTTCTGAACTGAAGATTGGTTCTTACTGAAATAAAGATTAAAAACCAATGAATATGTGTGTTTGCCATATAAATTCTACAGTCATGAGAGTTTGCATTTGAGGTAGTTCGAGAGTAGAATCTTTTGCATTTGAGGCAGTATGAGAGTAGAATCCTTCATATATGGCTGTTAAATGCACTCAAATGGAAATATATCTTCACTAGAGCAAGTCTACATGCAAACATAAGGCTTCATCATTGCACATGCACTTGGTCCTTATTTTGATGCCAGAAACCAGCAAATTCGGCTCTGTTAATTCATTAGTCTGTCCAGAACTGAATACACTGAGAACTTTTCTTGGTTGATTTAGTATAAAATAATTGAACTCTGAGGGGGAAACAAACAAAGCTGATCATCTTGTGATTACTTTTGTTGTGAAGTAATCATCAAGGCAATTGATAATGCTGACAATTATTATCTTGTTCAGAGATGAGATAAGCGTTAGATAAATTGGTAAACTTGCCATTGAAAATGGATGCTGTTTAATGGTTTTCATGAAAGTGTCTTCATCAGAAAGGAATAATGCCTGAAATCTCTTAGGCTTGATGAAATTATCAATGCATTGAGCTCCATCTGTATGTGTTTTGTTGTATGCATTATTCCCTGAGTTGCAATGCTTTATCTGGAGTGATGTATTTTAAGTCTACCTTCAATTAACAATTATTTTCCGTCCATCGATTAACACAATTCTCTCTCTCTCTCTCTCTCTCTCTTTATTCTTTTGAACTTTCCACCATCTTTTCACTTTCTACATGAATTATGTTTTCAGAGAAAAACTGGTGGTTTGGTGATTTGGAGGTCTGGCACTTCTGTATCTTTATATAGAGGTGTGAGCTATGAGGTTCCTTCAGTGCAATTGAACAAAAGAATTTTGAAGAGAAATGAGATATCTACTGATTCATCAGCAACAGCAGCTGGTAAAATCATTAAAGTTCCTTCTAAATTTGCTTTTTCCAGTGACTTGAATATGCCAAAATCAAAGTCAGACCCTACTGCCAAGGGTGAGGAAGATAAGGAAATAGAAATGCTGACAGAAGTGAAGTATGAAGTCGAAGTAAACAAGCTCCTCGAAGGTCTGGGTCCCAGATATACAGATTGGCCAGGATTGGACCCGTTACCTGTGGATGCAGATATGCTTCCTGGCACAATTCCTGGTTACCAACCTCCATTTAGGATACTTCCTTATGGAGTGAGATCTACTATTGGACAAAAAGAGTCAACATCCTTACGAAGGCTTGCCAGGGTTCTTCCTCCACACTTTGCATTGGGTACACCACCTCTGATTGCTAGTACTTTGTACAAATTTCATAGTTTCTTCATAATTTCTTATTTTGTTTTCAATTTCCAGGTAGAAGCAGGCAGCTCCAAGGCTTGGCTGTTGCTATGATCAAACTATGGGAAAAGAGTTCAATTGCAAAGATTGCACTTAAGCGTGGTGTACAGCTGACTACTAGTGAAAGAATGGCTGAAGATATCAAGGTAATAAAACATCTAGCAAATGTCTGAATCACATAATTTCTGATCAATTAAATGAATAAATATTTTTCATACTGTCAGATTTATGCTTGACAAATTATGTTTATGACCAAAAAAGACAAGGGAGGATTAACACCTTCGGTATGTCATGTACTTATTATTTTGCTTCCACTGTGTGATTAATGTGTATATCATGCCATAAAATTGAAAATGTATGGTGACAAATAATTATATTCATTTATGTTTTCTTTCTCACCCGTTAGAGGAATAAAAAAAAAAGATCTTTAATTTTGAAGCATATGATGATGACGACTTATCCAATATTCTTTTGTCCCATATGTTTGATGATAGTTTTGCTCGTGGAAAATTATGAGTACCTAAACTACTAGGTAACGAAGAAACCATTTTGTTTGGTGCTGCGAGCAGTGGATCCTCTGTTTTTTTTGCTCCCCCCATAAATGCAAATTTTTGGGTAAAAGATGTGTCCTTCCTTATAACGTCATATTTCATTTAGTAATTCATTTGCAGTTTCCTTCTTGAATTTCAGTAATATAGGCAATATCTAACTCCCTTATTGTGATTTATTACCTTGTATGTTTAGTTTTACCAGAAATGAGAAAAATGTGTCCAATCATTTTAGATTCTGACTAGACTTTGAAATAATGATAGGCCAATAATCCACTGCAGTGTACTGCAAAGTTGAATAAATCATCTTTTTCTCTTGCTGATGCTTAGGTTTTAATTTTGCTACTGGGAGATGTCTAGGGAACAACTGGTTATATGATTTTTCTTATGGCTACAGAAATTGACCGGGGGAATGCTGCTTTCTAGAAACAAGGACTTCTTGGTCTTCTACAGAGGAAAGGATTTTTTGTCACCAGAAGTTGCTGAAGCATTGCTCGAAAGGGAGAGATTGGCAAGATCTTTACAGGATGAAGAGGAGCAAGCACGGTTAAGAGCATCGGCCTTGGTTATACAAAGTGCTGAAACAATGGAACAGGCAGGACCTGCTGGCACACTTGTGGAAACTTTAGATGCAGATGCAAGGTGGGGAAAGATTTTGGATAATAATCATAGAAAAAAAATTATGAGAGAAGCTGAAATAGCAAGGCATGCCAACCTTGGCAGAAAGCTCGAGCATAAGCTTGCTTTTGTAAGTTTCTTTAGACTTGGGATCCCATGCAGTGTTTTATCTATAGCACCCTAGCTAAACTCCATAAAATTATTTGTAATATGAATAAAATATTTGGTATCTTGACCATTAGGCTGAACGAAGGCTAATGAAAGCTGAACGAGCCTTGTCTAAGGTGGAAGAGTCTCTAAAACCAGCAGAAAGACAGGCTGACCCAGAGAGCATAACTGATGAAGAGAGATTTATGTTTCGCAAGCTTGGTTTGAGGATGAAAGCTTTCTTACTTCTTGGTAAAATGAGGCTTCTTATGTAATAAACCTATCAAGGTTTTGTTTATGAAGATTTTATAAGGGTATTATCTTGCTTCAGGTAGACGTGGAGTTTTTGATGGTACTGTGGAGAACATGCACTTGCACTGGAAGTACCGAGAATTGGTTAAGATCATTTTGAAAGCCAAAAATTTTGAACAGGTCAAAAAAATTGCATTAGCTCTTGAAGCTGAAAGCGGTGGTATCTTGGTATCTGTGGATAGAGTCTCTAAAGGATATGCTATAATTGTCTATCGAGGAAAGGACTACCAGCGACCTTCCACATTGAGACCTAAGAATCTCTTGACAAAGAGGAAAGCTTTGGCCCGTTCAATAGAGTTGCAAAGGCAGGAGGTATTTTTGCAAATCTGTATACTTTTTATTGAAACAGCTGCATTTGCTTTTTGTTTGGGTCAATTAGATTCTAAATTATTGGGAGACCAATGATTATCCAGGTGATGCTCATCATTCTGAGACTCGATAGACAAAGACATGCTTGTTTATATGTGTACATGCATGGCTCATGCTTTCATGTGATTGTGGGTTACCTTCATTTATAGGATGATTAATGTCAATAGTGAATATAAAATTTTAAATTCCTCGACTTAATATAAGCAGACAATAAATCCATTTGCTAACTTTCTGATTACATTGTTGAACAGGCTCTGCTGAATCATATTTCAGCCCTGCAAAGTAAAGTGGACAAAATTAGATATGAGATTGTAAGGCTTCACATACTCTTTTTATCTGTTGGTCTTCTCCTTATAGTTCAATTAAAGGCTAAATGTTTCTGTTTCATGTTGACATTTATAGGAACAAATGCAGAGTGTGGAAAACCAAGGGGATGAAGAATTGTATGACAGATTAGATGCTGCTTATCCTACAGATGAAGATGATTCTGAGGTCTGTTTATATATGATTTTCTTGGTATTGTATTACATGCTAAATCAACATAAACACTTTTTTGTGCCTTTGTAATAGGAGGAAGGAGACGCAGCGTATCTTGAGGCATATAACAGCGAAAACGAAGCTAATGATGATGATGATGAAAGTGGCAACACTTTTCACAATATCCATCTTGAGACAAGTGTCCACAATCAAGATTTTGAAACAGAAACTGAGGTCTGAATATGCTTAATCTTCCATATCTGCTGTCTTTGTCTGTTACATGGACTGGTCTACTGACATTTCCAGTTTATCCTCTTAATAGCACTATGAACAGTATCCGGACACATCTGAAGGTGAAATTGAGGACGAAGAAGATGTTGAAAGTGATAATTTCTATCAAAATCTCCATACAAACTTCCCATGCAGTGTCCAGAATAAAGTATCTGATAAAGAACTTGAGGTTTGTGATGGACATGCATAAGCAGTACTCAGTCCACTTCGTTGTCTATTAAATCAACTGGCCTGACACCCTTTGATTTATCCACTTAAATAGGATAAAAGACATGAAGCAAACTTGGAGGCACTTGAGAGCGAAAATGATGATGTTGAAAGCAGTAACTTGCTTCAGAATCCCATTCCAAATTTTCCCTATGAATTGTCTGAGGAAGAGTGTGAGGTTCACAAAGAACATGCATAAGCAGTGCAAACTATGATGTGCGTCTGCGCTTACAGTGGAAGAAAGATCTCCGGTGAATTCAGGTGGCACAAGGTATAACTCGGCAGCTGGGGACTAATCTCTGAACACCTGCACAGAACGTGTGGGGGCACAAAATGCATGCAGATTTGGGCATATGTTTTTCCTTTCCATGTAAATCAGTGTCTTCACGTATAATCTGTATGACATTCTTCGTGTTGGCTGGTAAAAGTGTTGATTAATATGTATGAATTTAGAATTCAAAGCTTGACAGGCATTACTGATAGCGTGCAGAGAGAGAGAGAGAGAGCGAGAGAGAGAAATGTAAATGTAAATGTAAATGTAAATGCCATTGTGAAAAAATCCTTTCTAATATGTTAAAAAACGTTGAAGAACTAAGAATCATCACTTCAATAAACATTGAAAAACTCCACCGTAGTTTGAGCATACCATTATTTATAGTTATACAATGGAATCCAAAATCTGAAAGGAATTAAATTCCCGAGGAAACAAATGCAAGCCAGAGAAGTGGAAGAATCTGAAAGAGAGAGTGGATGAAATCTTTGGGGAAGAAATTGAGGGTGATGTCTTCTGGTATGAGCTTAGCCCTGTGATCCAAAGTGTTTTCATGCCGTACAGTGACAGCAGATCTAACAGTTGCCAAATGGAGGCGAATAATTCTACTAACAAAAGAATGATACAATTCATTAAAATTAGTTGCCCCGTGAGAATCCATCCTCAAGAACCCAAAAGCTCCAGATGTTATCCGCAGAAGATGAACGAAAGATAAAGGAGAGAAAATGAGAGGATATGGTACTTAGCCCTCCACTCTAAGCTGCCCCCTGGCACCAAGATTAATCCATTAATGAACAGTGAATTTTAATTCCTTGTTATGTATAAGAAAATGGGTTTTTATGTTAGTTTGTCTGTGCAGGATGACAATAAGTCGATGATGCAAATGACGGCAGGGAGAATCGAAGAGCTTGAGGGATAAGGAAGTGTTAGAAAGGAGAAAGCATGAGCTTGAATTGAAAATGGAGATGAGCAATAGTATTAGGAGCAATTCAAAGATTGATTTAAGAGTAGCTAATCCAATATCAGGGGTAAATTTACTTTGTGGAGGTTCTTGTCTTGAGTGTCTCAATAGCTTAGGAATCAAAATCACAAGCATTCAATCAAGTCTTATTATATAGGTGATTCAATCCGCCCAATGGCTTAGTCCAAGAATCTATTTCTAATTTCAACATTAGTTTTAAGGACTTTCAATTTCAGAATTTTTTGAGTCATCATTTTTGTGTTTGATACAAAAATTTTTACCCAACATCCCCACAGAAAAACTCTTAATTTTGGTAGAATAGTTAGTTTTATGTGATCAATAATTTTGAGAACCAAAGCCCTAAATTTCATTAACTCCAGTTCAAGTTAACAAAGTCAAGTCGGTAATATTGAAGACCATGCTATGATTATAGTTCACTTAAAACTCACCAAGATTAACTATAAAGTAATTCTTGCTTGGCTTTAGACAATTGTGCAAAAAGAACTCACCAAACGGATTTTTCATAAAGGAGATATACCATTTTCCTTCCCCTTCACATGAAAATCAAAGAAGAATTATGGTGGTTACCGATAAAAGCAGAACATCGCCAACAGTGGTTACTCGCTATTCACGCAACCTATAAATGAACATTAATTTTTTTAAAAACTGTATATCAGCATCAATAATTAAATAAAAATACGAAAACTTGATTCAAAAATATATGACCACATCAGTGACTTACTGTCCAACAGAACTCCATAATTTCTACACAACATTAATTTCCGACAATCTTTAACAGCATAATCTGCAGTCCGCATTCCTTTGAATAATATTTTCTTATAAGGATTATCAAAATTGCAAACCACAATGAAAATTTAGAAATATAAATATGTACTTAAAAACAATCATGCTAACGTAAGTGTCAATATTTTAGAAATCCAAAATATTTTTTGACTACCATAAAACATTCAGAACATTAGATCTTCAACCCAGAAGACAATCTCTCGATTAACAGTTAAAAGACCTAACAATGTCAACAACAAAAAAACTGCAGTAGACAAAAATTTGGTAAACATTGAAGTCTTCATATGATAAAATACGACTGAAGTATCCAAACTGAAGCAAAACATTTCACTTGAGAGGGATGAACCTAGATGAATGGGTCGCACCAATACCAGGTCTACCATGCTTAACAGGCTTGTATGAAATTGAGAACTCGGCCAGATAATGTCCTATCATTTCAGGCTTGATTTCAACCTGATTGAAGGTCTTCCCATTGTAAACGCCAATGATGCTTCCGATCATTTCAGGTACAATGATCATATTACGAAGATGAGTTCGGACAGGTTCTGGCTTCTCACCAGGAGGCGCCTCCCTTTTCTGCTCAAAAACATCAAGAACCCTATTAGGCTTGATACAGATAACCAACAGTGATATACAGTCTAGGGAAGCATTGCCCAACTGCTAACATGTTTGACATGCATATCCCATGAACATAAAAATTATTTTACCATAAAATTCCACACAAGTTGTTGTTCTATTATCTTAAATTCAATTTTCCCATCCCTACTAAAAGTTATGATGTCCTAAACACACACACGCACAAAAGTTGGATTTACTAAAAAGACATGCACTGAGCAAGGCCAACAACCAACTCCAGAATTTAAAAATGAATACAACATATTACTGAAGAACTCTCCAATGCCCAAAAACCAATCTTAAAACTGGAACTACACCTTTCCTAAACCACATTGCCATTCTTCTGGCATCATTTTCTCGTTTAATACAAAAGCAGATTTTACCATTAAACAATAAATAAATAAATAAATAAAAACTGCAATAACAAAATAGTTGAAACATCCCCAAAACACTCTAAAAAGCATAAATTGGGAAAAATTATCAGTTATTCACAAGAACAATCCAAGCAAATGCCACAGAATATTTCTCAGAATACAAAACATTCAGGAAAATAGACGAGATTTTATTAATTAAATTAAACTAAACTAAAATTAAAGCTACAGATCCAAAACAAAATTCACCAGATAAAAAATTAGTTAGGATTCATTACCGCCTTGCGCAGCTTCTTGATTAGAGCCATGGGCTTCCTCTTCAAACCCCTCTGAAACCTATGACACGCATTATTGAAATATATTCAATACAAGACAGAAAATAAATATGCAAATCTCAATTTACAGAGAAAAAATATACAAAACAAATAACAAGATTCATATCCATAGCTCATAGCATACAAAATACCTTCTGCGAGCACGAGCAGGAAAGAGCTTGACAAGCTCATCAGTAGACATATCAAGGAGAGCATCTAAATCCACTCCTCTGAAGCTGAACTTCTTGAACGTTCTCTTCTTTGGCTGTCCAGCAGCAACCTCTGTCTCCACATCCGCCTAAACACATACAATAAGAAACACGCTAAGAAAACGTACTGAGAAATACACGGAATAACAGAAAAGAGGGCAAATTACCATGGTTGCTAATCAGGATCGGAATCGATCACCAGAAGAAAGTTTCGAGGATCGGGTGCCGCTAGGGTTTTAACGAGAAAAAGTGAAGAGTCAAGCGAAGGTGTGGTTATATTATATATCTGAGAGAGAAGAGTGCAACCCTAAAATAAACTACTAGTGAATGTTTGCAAATAAGGGTCTGTATAGTTTGTTAATTAGCTTTATGTCCTTTTACTTTTTGGGCCCTTTTGCAGGCCTTTTTCGGCCCAGTTAAGAGTTTGGTTTGTAAAACGGATAGACTTTTTTTTAAAAAAAAAAAAAAAGAAATTTCAGTTTACTGAAATTTTTATATATTTTTTTTTATTTGTATTAAAAATTATTTTATTTTTACCACTTTTTTAAGTTTTGTTTTTAGAGAGATAGAGAGAGTGGTTGCATATTGTAATTTTTTAGAAGAATTTGTTCAATGGTGGTGATGAAAAATAAATTTGCTTGATTTGTTTAGAGACAATAGAAAAAGGAGATTTGTATGTAGTGCTTCTATTTTGTATTAATATTTATCATTATCGTTACATTCGACTATGACACCCTAAATATAGTCATTGCTCACTGTGTTGTCTTTATGTTTAGGATTATTAGAATTTAGATGATTGTATGTATTTTGTTTATTAATCATCAATTATCTTTTATTCTCTAAAAATATATCTAAGGTATGTCCAAAGTATACTAGATTTTATACCCTTTATTTACAATTGTTTTAGGCCGAAAGTATCCCCAAGTTATACCCAAGGTATGCCAAAGATATATTGGACTTTATGCTGAAGGTGTTTCCAATATATGGCCAAGGTATACTAGACTTTATAGTTTTTGTTCACAATTGTTTTAGGCCGAAAGTATTCTCAAACTTTATAAATTTTGTTCACAACTGTTTTAAGGCGAATGTATTTTAAGATATACCCAAGGGATATCCGACTTTATAATCTTTGTTCATAACTGTTTTAGACCGAATATATCATTGAGATATATCAAAGGTATACAGGAGGTGCTGGTATAATTGTAAAAATTATTTTTCGTTAAAATTGAAAAAAACATTAAGAGTGAGTAAAATTGTAATTATTTTTCCCATTTTTAGTATTTATGAAATTTTTTTTTATCAATTACAAGTTAGAGAGGAAACAATGAAACTTGAACCTGAGTTGTTTGGGATATTTTTAAAGTGTTTAACCAACTAAGTCACATATGATTTCCTATATAGATTGTCTTTTAATTCAGCATTAATGTATAACAATATTTTCAATCTTAATTTATAATATGAAATATTAATTCATGTAACAAAATATTCTTCTTATCTAAAGTAACTAGTTTTACAGATTACCTTGATTGTTAGGCGTCATTTCAATACCTATAATGGATTTCTTTGTGTGTGTTTTATAGAATTGTGCTTATTTAAAAAAAAAATAAAAAATCATTGTACTGTGTTATTCTTACAGTATCATTCTATATAAAAAAAACAGAAATAAAAAATTAATGATGTGGTATAAGCTGTGAAAATAGGTAAATGAATATTTTCTTTATATAAATTAAGATTGAAAAATATTAATCTTATAAATTAAAGTTGAAAAATATTATTATAAATTAATGCTAAGTTAATATATCATTTATGAAATTTATCCTAAGTAGCTTAAATTACTGGCTGATAATTAGTGGTCAATGGCTGATGGGTAATAACGCTTCCAAAAAATTCTAAAATATTTGATATCTTATTTTGAAAAGGAGTATTTGATTAAAATATTCAAATTAATTACTATTTATTTTTATATGAGTTCAATTACATATAATATTAATATTATATCTGTTTCGTTCTATGTGTCGTATAATATAATAAAATTTGTTTCATTTCAATTAATATTTTAGATTATCTAAAAAAAAAATAAACTTATCTTATTTTATTTATTAATTACTTTTAATATTTCTAAAAAATAGTAATATAATTCTTATATATATATATATATATTAAATGGCATTCTTAATTTTTATAAGAAAAAGTTAAACGACGGAAGTGTAAGTCATTAATCCAATGCATGCCTTTCAAAAACTCAGTGTTTTTAATGTTTTTTTTTTATAGAAAAAAATGTGGCATAATGTAACGGATATCCCACCAGTCTCAGCCCACGTCATTGTTTCATGAAATGGATAAGGAGGAAATTTTACTAAAAATTTATTTTTAATATTTTATTTACAAAAATACATATAATATATATATATTATTATTATTAAATATTTTTATCAATTTTACTAAATCACTTTTCAAAAATATATATACATTGAATCTTCTTCAACTCTCTCACATTATGCTCATCTGCAGTTTTTCACTTACAGACTTTTTCCGTTTCTCTACGGCTACCTTCAATTCCACCACAACCGCCTCTTCCTAGACGGAGCAACTGCTGCTTTGTATCATCTCTAAATGGATGTTCGAGCATAAATTTTCCTGTAAAATGGAACAGAATTCGAAGAGGGTTTCAAGAATTTTATGGGTTTTTAAGATGGAAAACCGAAGGGGGCCAAAGGAATTGTGTTCTTCTATTGGGACGCTGATATAAGAAAAAATGTTGGTGAATAAGGGAAGAAGAAGCCATTACTCTTGAGATTGTGATAATTTTAAGAAAGAAAATTCATTATACTGATAATAGAATTACTGCAATTTGGTTGGCAGTTTGGTTGAGACAGTGCAGAATATCTTTGCGGTGGTGATGCTTTCGGCCGAGAATTTGATCATGTTTGATAGTGACAGAGCTCCCATTCCAAAGTGATCTTACTCTATTCATGTTAAAAATCGATTTTGGTCAAATTAAATTTAATTTTATTGAAATCCATTGAAGTTGATTGGTCTTGGTCAACAGGTCGTATTTTCCATCGCATACAACTTTTTTAGAATTCCAATATAATACGAACGGATATATTTCTGTTAATTAAAAATAGTAATATAATACTGCTGTATTATTTGTTATGTGCGTCACAGGTGATATAGACCGATATAAATGTTATGCAATGCTTAAAAAAATTAATTTTTTTTAAATGTTATTAAATAATTGGATGTAAAATTTATATCATTACATAAATATATTGACTTTAACTCTTTCAAATTAAATTATTATTAATTTGAAATATTTATGTAAAATTAAATTATAAATTTTCAATATTATTATTATTAAAAAATTTTAATAATTAAAAGTTATGAAGTCAATACATTCGATGAATATTTTTTCATCTGAACAAAAGTTTAGTTTTAGAGATGAACAAAATTAAATTAAATTAAAAATTACAATTATAAAATTAAATATAATACAGAATTACAATTATAATATTTTTTCATCTGAACAAAATATCATTAAACAATACAAAATTAAATTAAAAATTACAATTATAAAATTAAATATAATACAGAATTACATAATCATCACCAAAAAAGAGTGTTGTAGAGGATTAATGATATTTTGTTCAGATGAAAAAATATTATAATTGTAATTCTGTATTATATTTAATTTTATAATTGTAATTTTTAATTTAATTTTGTATTGTTTAGTTTTAGAGATGAAATTTTTCACAGAGAAATGTGATTTTCCCCCTTATATTTAATAAAATAATTTTCATTCTAAAAAATTAAAATATTATTTTATAATAAAGTTGTTTATTTAATAGTGTTTATTATGTATGTATTAGAAAATTATTATATAATTTATATTTTTAAAATAAAAAATAATATTTGTATAAATGTTTATTATTCATTTTTTTTTGTTAATTTAGATGATTTTGCTAGTTATTTTTTAAAATTTACAGTGCCAACAGCCCATACAATTCAATATTGTTACACCAATTCTAGTAATGATACTTTATACAAAACCATTATTTAAAACTCTGTTAGTCAATAATATATTTCTTTAACATCAATCAATGTAACCTCTTTTTTTGTCAATTTTAATCAATTGAACCGATGTATTCCTAACCTAAAGTATTATTAAAGAATATCTGAAGTATTTCCAAATTTTTTTCAAAGTGTATCTGAGATACTTTTAAGATATATTGAATTAAGATATATTTAAAGTATTTCTAAAAATATTGAATTAAGGTATATTTAAAATATGCATATTTTTTTTAGTATACTTTAGGTTGACTTTTGAATATAAGTATTTTTGTTTTATTTTTAGTCACTTTTTAATAGTTTAAAAGAAAGTATTATTATAATATTTTATGAATTTTTGGATATTTTTGAAAAATTTATGCAAGCCCTCAAGTAATTAATAAATTCAAGAAATGCGTAACTTACCGTAGATAGCTTCCCATCCAAGATCCAACAGCCCACATTAGGAAATTATTCTCCCACGGACAAAATCCGAGTGAAATCTTCTTCCACCAATCATAGCTTGCCTTTTTCATATTCGGTTTCTCCTTTATAAATTCCTCCGAATTTTGGATTCTTAAGGCTCATTCCTCAATTCAAATTCTCCATTTCCCTCCAATCCTTAATTTCAAAAATAGAAAAGCTTTTGATTTGATATCTCAAACCATGGCCCCTGCAGTCGTTCAAACTCCGGCAAACGCAAAAGCCAAAGGTGCGAAACCCCGGGCTTATCCTCCTTACAGCGAGGTAATGGAAATCTAAAACTAGGTTTATACATTTTGATGATTATCCTTTTGTGTTTATGTTTGATCTGATATTATCTCCTGAATTTTTGAAAACTTTTTTGGGGTAGATGATAAATGAGGCGATCGTGGCATTGAAGGAGAGAACCGGATCAAGTCAGATTGCAATTGCCAAGTTCATTGAGGAGAAGCAAAAGCCTAATCTGCCTTCCAATTTTAAGAAATTATTGCTTGTTCAGTTGAAAAAGCTTGTTGCTAATGGAAGGCTTGTAAAGGTCAAGAACTCCTTCAAGCTTCCTCCCAAAATTGCTTCTGTCACTGACTCTAAAGCACCGGCCTACCAAAAGTCGAAGGCTCAGGCTCCTCCCAGGAAGAAGGCCGTGGCTGAAGGAAAGCCAAAGAAGACAGCGAAGACAACAGCCACAAAATCCTCCAGTAAGACTGGGAATTCTGCTGCGGTTAAGACGCGTACACCTGTAAATAAGGGGGCTGTTGCTGAAAAGAAGAAGATGCCTGTGAAGGGAGTGAAGAAGCCAAAGAGTGTTAAATCACCAGCCAAGAAAGCGCCGGCTTCCGCTAAGAAGTTTAAGAAGTAGAGAGATCGCGCACGATTCTTGAAAAGTTAGGATTGTTTAGATATTCTAATATAGGTTAGCGGTTCTCCTTATCAAGTAATCACTGTATTGCAATTCTGGTTCAAGTAAATATCTGTTGCTCTCATTTTCATTTCATTTGTTCAAACAGCACTGCAGCCATTTTTAGTCTAGTCCTCGTTATCTGCATACAGCTATCAAAATTTACATCGACATGGTTAAAACTAGGATCTGAATTTTGAAAAACAAAATGTTAATTTGAGTTCAAACCATCTTGTTTGCGGATGGGGGGTTTTTCAATTTTTTGAATTGAAGTTTTGAGCTCTGATTGTATGGAGGACCTCGAAGGAGAGAGGACGATATCTTTCCAAACAGAGCCTGACTCGTAGATTGGGCTTGGGTCGGCGTAAAGCTCAAAGATGGATTCTGCCTCTGAGTTTAAACTGCCCACATTTGTCAACCATTTGAATTCTTCGGTATCAATTAGCAGCTTGCTAGATCCATCTTTCCGTGCTATTAGCTGCATTTCATTCAAACCAAAAATCAAAAAGTGAGTCCATAATCTTAATTTACAGGATGTTAGAATAAAATCAGGCTTTATATGAATATAAAATAAATTCCTCCAACACAATCATGATTGCAATTGATGCATTTCATCATTCTTACCCTATGGGGTCCTCCAACTGCGTTGGTGCAGTACAGTCTAGCATTGTCAACCAGTTGGCAATAACTTGTAAAAGCACTTGCAAATCTCTTGTGGGACTTCAGCTGTGAACTAACCCTCACTGCCCTTCCAGTCATTATAGCTCTCCTGTTCAAATTACGAAAGTTTATCAAATTTGAAAATCAGATTCTACCGGAAATATAATTTACTTAGTAGAATGTGAAGACGACTTATACCTGATGCCCCTAACAACAGCAAGATAAGCATCACAAACAACTCCAACCAACTCTATTCTGTAGGGCTTTCTTTGTTTAACTTCTCCATTCTCCCCCAATTGTTGATTTTCAGCTTCCTCTCTCTCCCAGTAGTTTTCGGTGATGTTTCCATCCTGATCAACCCTGTATCCTAATCCCATTCTGTACCTGTATTTGTGCACATTACGTGCCATTGTGATTGTTTGCTCAACATAAGGTTGCCATGACATGGTGCTATCCAATATTACATCTCGACCTTCGTTCAGTGCAGTTACTAGGAGTGAAGATGCAGCATCAGTTGATGATTGGTGCACCTAATGAATATATATATATATATATATATATATATATAATCAATTAAACATCGAGTCTACGCAATGAATTTGATTTACTTTTTTCACTGAGATATATGCTTACAAATCATATGATCAAAAAAATACTGACCAGTTCAGCAGTCTGAAGCATGTCATCATGATGACCCATTGCACTTATGGCTCTGTAGATAACATCCGATTCTTTAAAAGCATCGGCCTCTACAATTACAGGCGCTGCTCCTGACCAGAATGACCTGCCAACTTATACATTTAGCTTGGTCTACCTAAGTATTCTCCACTTCAAATCAGTGATTTCGATATAAATTAAAAGCCTATAGACAAACTAATTGAATATTCCTCCATCATATATAATAGCTAACGCATTTTCCACACTGTAGGGAAGAATTACACATATATGTATAAAAGCTTATGCAGTGTGAAATGGTGCTTGAAAGAGTTTAGTAAAGGTTACTCTTTGAGAATATCTTTGATGACTGTGCTCTTGCCAGCCCCCATGCCACCACCCATAAGTAGCAGCACTGGACTTCTCTCACTAAGGGCCACAGGCACCATTAAATCTGATAATTGCGATTCACCTTTGCCAATTGCTTTCATCTCCTCCACCAGCGTAGAGAAGACCCTTGTCACCTTCAAGTCCTTGGTGATCCTTTCAAATCTTTGTTTCCTATCCAATAAAAATCCATTCAATTTAGTTTTTCTAGATGATTATAATTTATACTGCTCAATGAAAAGAAAAAAAGATAAATGAACCAATATAATGTTTTGAACCTTGCACGAAATATTTAAGATTCGATCTGTATGCATACGCAACTAAATAATAAGTGCCACAGGTCCAATTGTAACTCAAATTGTAAGTATATATATTTATTCGAACATGTCAAGTGTATTACTAAGCCTATGATGGCGTGAATTTAATTTGTTTGTATATGAAGTTTGAATTTGTATATAACGTTTGATTCTCTCTTTCTCTATCTATATATATATAAACCAAAATTAAAAGGCTTTCTCAGCCTACCAGAAATTTAACTACTTAGGCCAATTGTCTAATTTGGATTTTTTAACAAAAAAAAAGAGAAGAGGAGAGGAGACAGACAATTGAGATAAGAACTGCAAAAGTAAAGATGAAATGTCATGATTTACCGAAATTTTAATTCTTTTTTCATATTTATCCTCATTTTTTTTATTCTCATTTGTATCAAAATTTATTTTATTCCTACTGATTAACAATGGTACAATTTTTTTTATTTCTCTTTCTTTTCACTGTCACTGATCTCAACAAATTCCAAAAGGGACTAATCACCGTCACTTGCAATCTCCATAATCTCTAGCGGCAATGTGGAAGCAACCATGGAAAAATCCTACTGGAATCCAAATAATTATCAGAAGATGAAGAATCCAAAGCCTCGTCAAAGGACCTAGACATTTGTAAGGTATCGAAGCTCAAAGGACCAGAGGTCTCCAATAGGTATTTTCGGTAGGTTCTTGAATACTATAGTTTTGTATATAGATAGTGCTATGCCGAATAATTTGTGCTATTCCAATAGGTATCTCTTGATCAGGCACAACTGCTTACTATGCTAGTGCAGATTCTTAGGACGCAACGGTGTATTGAAGTCAGTGTGTACACTGTTGGTGTTTTCGTTTAATTCTTAAGAAGACATAGATATATGATAGATGATTTGGCTAACTACATATTTTAATCTCTCATTCTTCTTCTTCTTTGTTCTTTTTTTTTTTTTTTTTGTAAAAATCAACAAGATATTCCCAACGTATGCCCAAGGTATTCTCAAGATATTCACATACTCAAAGTATTTTCAAGGTATTTCCAGTGAATTCTCAAGGAATACCCAAAGTATGTCCAAGACATTCCTCCGAGAAAATTCTTAAGGAATTTTCAAGGTATATCCAAGACATATCCGAGATATTCCCATGATATATCTAAGGTATACCCAATGCTTAACAATGAATTAAATGCTGTTAGTTTGAGAATTTATGATACTTTGAATTTGGATTGGATTCAATTCAATTCTTCTTCTTTAATGATTCAATTCTTCTATTTATTATTCTTTTTTTTTGTGATAATTGAACCAAGATATACCTAAAGTATACCGAATGTATTTCAGAGATATACCATCTGAGCATTGTTGCAGTGAATTACTGAATTTTGATACTACTATTATAATTATTTTAGGAGTTTTTAGGTACTATTGAAAAAACTTTGACAGATAGTGTTTTTGTAAATATTTTCTATTTTTTTTAAATTCCCAACAGTAAAAATTGATCTAAACTAGTTGTGGTCTATGAAGAGAATGGATCAAAATTATTCCAGTAGTGAGCCCTGACAATTATGAATTTTTAATTGATAACGGATGATTCCCATTTTTGGTTTTTTCTCAAAAGTCTAAGGATACATTATGGAGTTAATTTCATTTATGACCACTAAACTTTACTTTTATTGCAGTAAATTTGCAAAATTGTTTTTTATCTCAAAAAAATCACTAAACTATATTTTCATTTCACTAAAGTCACTACTAGAGATGTACAAAACTGAACCAAATGCTTTTCGGTTTATTCAATTCAATTTGTTTTGATTTCAGTTTATTCAATTCGGTTTTTCATTCAAAATTCGATTTTTTCAGTTCAGTTTTACATGTTAAAAAACCGATTAAACCGAACCAAATGAACTTTTATTTGTATATATATATATATAATGATTTATTATAATTTTTAGATAAAAAATTATAATTTATAATATTTTATTTTGATTTATGGTAAGATAAAGTCATGAACTATGAAAATTTTATTTTAATTTATATTAACTAATTTTAATCTGGAGTAATTAATAAAGTTATAATAATTAGTTTTAATTTACACTAATTTATAAAGTTGTGGTAATTGATTTCAATTTATGATAATTTATAAAATTATGATAATTAAATTTAATATATAATAATTATAATAGTTGATGAAGTAATAATTATATCAATTTATCATAATTTATGCTATTTTATTTTTATTTATAGTTATATTGTTTAATTATAACTTATATATTATGTTTGACAGAGTTATAATAATTGATTTAATTTTTATCATAATTAATAAAGTTATGGTATTTAGTTTTAATCTATTATAATTAATAAAATATAATTATAATTATAATTTATGTAAATTTAATTAATTAGTTAACAAAACCAATTAAATCGAACCGAAGCAAATTGAAATATTTCGGTTCGGTTTGCTTTGGTTCTAAATATTAATCGGTTCGGTTCAAAACCAAACTGACCGAATGATCATCCCCAGTCATTGCTACCCAATTCTCTAGTAACATGACAGCCGCTACGTCAAATTTCCGGCGTCACATCAACTGTCACATCAAATTTTTGATGATACATCAGTTGTCATATCAGATTTCCAGTTATTTATATCGGAAAATTGACCGGAAGTGATTTTAGTTAAATGAAAAATAGTTGAGTGACTTTTTTAGAATAAAAAAAGTTATATAATTTTACTGCAATAAAAAAAAAAGTTCAATAATCATATACAAAATTAATTCCATACCATAGATGTTAGGTAGCATTTGCAATAAATTAGCAAAAATAATTATCACTGTTTCATAAGCCACTGAGAAAAAAATGCGGACAATATTATATAAAATCTTAATTATAATATTACCAGTTGCAAGAATGCATATCCAGTAGAAAGATTTTTATATCATAATATATATCAATATGATTGGGGAATTGGTGTTACATATATATATAATGAACCCATCAGATAAAAGATTGTTCTACAGAAAATTAGGGTGTAATGCATCATCGAATCATCATATGGAGGAAAATGTCATCAATCAGTTGGGAAATAAATTTCTGATACAGAATTACATAGAAATACAAGTAGAAGAAACTTTACCTTGTAGCAGCCATAACAAGGTGTTTAAGCCTTGGCTTTTTCTCTGATTCATCATTCATCACCTGTCATTCAGATCAAGCACAAAAAATTAATAAATTAAGAAAAAGGTTAGAAGAAAACTTTTCAAGATTGAGGCAATAATTCATAATCTATTAATTAGCTTTAAATTTCAATACCTGAGTGATCATATGGGAAACTTGAGTCCAGTGAAAGGCAAAGTAAGTGAGGATGCATCTGTCAAATTCTTCTATCAGCTTCACATACAAAGATTCAGCTTCAGGTTCATCACCCAAAAATTCATAGATGTTGTTATCACAATCTTTAGATTTCCTTAAATAATCATAAGCCAATTTGCAAAGCTGCAGACAATCATTTGGATCTGAAAATCCAAGTTGCCTAGCTGCAAACCAATGGAAAATACTTCAAAATTTGCAAATACAAAGGGAAAAAAAAAAGTAATTTTTAAACCGGATAATGGAGAAATTTGAATGTGTAATCACCAACATAGTGAGAGAATCTCTCAAGATTTCCAACTCGGCCAGATTCTGTCCGGTATAGCCGAGGGATGATGCTTGTGTCTACCTTAGCTTTCTTCCTTCTCCGGTGATAGCAAGTAGCAGCGGCGACGGCGAAGCCCAACGTGGAGGCAGCAAGGATCACTATGAGGGAAAGCTTTTCGTTATCTGAAGAGGTAAAGTAAGTGAATATACAGACAGAAGAGAGAGAGAGAAACAGCTCACCACCAAGCTTCACCATGATCTTGTTGGATCTTAGAACTTCAACTGGAATTGAACTGGAGTTTGATTCTGCTTTATTGATAATGGGTATGCAGATGATGGGACCATATTAATGGGTTGTGAGGATTTTTTTATAAATGGAATCATATTATAAATATTATTAAATGAAAATAGTAAAGACAATATTATTATTTGGGACTGGTGGTTGGACATATGCATTAATATATTTATAAAATATAAAAAATATATAATTTATTTATTCTATTTTATTTTTATTAAATTATATAATTATTTAAAAAAAATATTTTTTTATTCAAAAGAAATACTAATATAATATATTAAAATTTAGAAGATATTGCGTGCCAAAAAAAATAGTAGTATAATATATTAAACTTTTACCGTATAATTTTTAAACTTTAAAAATATTAATATATTATATTAAACTATAAATAGCAAATCGTATATTTTTTAAATTTTATAATGCAACTAGTATATTATATCAAATTATATAAAATAAATAAATAGTAATTCTTTCTTATTATTTTCAATCATTTTCTAAATTGGATATATGGCCAGTAGTTTTCTGAATTTTAAAATTGCTTAATATTTAAAATTTAAATTCAGTATTACAGTTAAGATAGAAGAGAGCTATATCATTCAACCTTTGGCATAAAAACAATATTATTTTAATGCAAAGAATGTGATCACTGACTCATTTTTCTTAAAAAAAAATTCATTAGAAATTGGAATATTGGATTTTATTCTAGCAATCATATTTTCATTTTAAAATGTTGGCATATTTATGTATCGAAATGTGAACACAAACTATGTTGTTGATATATTTTCCTATTGATTGAAATTAAATTATAATAAAAAATATTTAATTATATCATGTGGACTAGGGTGTTTATGGACCTAGTTAGTGCATGTTACATATAATATTTAATTCAATTCATAATTTGTACATTGAAAATTTTTTCATTCAATCCAATCCACGAATGTATAAAAATCAATCTAATTCATAATTTTGAGTTATATTGAATCGGTTTGAGGTTTAATTCTATATACTTTATATATTTTCTAATAATAATAATATTAATGTCTGACAAATAAATATCTATAATATTCCATAAATCTTTAGTTCATTGTATAAAATACATAATATCAAGTTTTATTATAAAAATTAAAATAGAAACAACAACAAATTATAATCAAATTACTCTATTGAAAATCAATAGCACAAAAAATTCAACATAAATGAGATTGCAATAAACATACAATAAAAATAAATACAAAAAATTCAGATTTTTTAAAGTTGAATTAAACATAAAAAATAAAAATGTCATTTACCTCTTTATCCATTCAATATTCATCTTTAATTTCAAAATTAGTTGTTAATTATACTATACCCTGAAATTTCTATAAAAAAAATAAAGTGCTAAAATTTATGCATCAAAAAGATAATTTTATTTTTTTTGGGAAAAAAGAAAACTTTTTATCTTGTGCAATTTTTCAAATTTTTCTATATTATCCAACATTTTTTGAAAATCGAGAGGAATAGTCTTAGATCGCAACTAATTTTTTACAAACACAAGAGCTTTCATTATTTAGGAGCAATGAACTTTGAAACGAATCCATAAATCTTCCATTTGTGCTAAAAGCGGATTCCAAGAAAACCATTGAAATTGGAAGTGTTAAAACATCTCTTGTAATTTTTGAAATGATATGAAATTTTAAAGTATTAAGCTTTCATTATCTTTTAACCGATTGTTCACAAAACTCCATTAAATACTTACTTAATTCTGTTTTATTCTCAACTAATGGCTCATTATTTTTTTTTAAATGTGTCATTCATGTCACCATCTCCATTATCAATATGTATTATATTTATAAAATATAAGAATTATGCATTTACAAATAATTTATTAATTTTCTAATTATATAATATATTTTTATATAAATAAATATAATTATCACTTTTATTTTTTTTAATAAGATATTAATAAAGGTAAAAATATATTATGATAAATTATAATTTAGAAAAATTTTTGATTTCAAATTTGTATTATAATATATATATATGAATGGATTGTGTGGATTGCAGATCAGTTTATGGATTTAAATATAAAAAATTCAATTCAATTTATAAAATGTAGTTTGAAAAAAATACAAATCAATCAAATTCATATATTTTTTTATAGACTAATTCGAGTTTTGTGATTTGAAAAAAATACAAATCAATTCAATCTACAATATTTTTTAAACTACAGTTTAATTATAAATTAATTCGGATCAGTTCGATTTTGATGGATTAGAGGGATTGTGAACACCAACGTGGACTTACAACTCTGCACGATTACCCAATATAAAGAAGACCAACAACAATGGCAATAATTTATTTTTAAATGGTAATAATATATTAACAACTTGATGAAGTGGGGTTGGTGTTTCTATACAATATAATAGTACTTAAAAAAAAAAAAATACTTGAAAGCAATTATATACATATGAATCATGTGCTCACTAATTTATCCCTAAATGTTACAAGGTTAAGACCAATTTCTTTTTGTATTTAATGGTCATGTATTAATCTCGATTGTGAACATGATTACCATAAGTGATAACTACAGATAATTAGAAAACAAAAATGAAAAAGAAAAACAGAAATTTTTGCTAGTTACCGATTTTTAACTTCTCTTATTAAAATTATTAATATTTTTTTCATTTTTATTGAAATCAATTTCTTTTGTACCCATTTTCTTTCGATGTTTGGTTCATTTTTCATCTTTCTTCTTCAACTTATTGCCCTACCTGAGACATCATGACAGCAATAGTATTTGTATGGAAAAAAGCTGTTGTAATTGTAACGGTGACGGTGTTCAGCTATTGAAAGGGTATTCGACAGCAACGATATCATTATTCGACAACAACGATTTGTCTGCGTGTTTGATTTTAATTGACTGTGATCCAAATTTTTTTCTTCTCTTTTTATCAATCACTGCATTTTCTCTTAACAACGTTCAAGTAATCCAGTTAATTGACTAATTGCTTTTTAATTAGGACTTGTCTGTGTTGTTGTTGATTTTTTTTATTCTTTGTTTTGGTAAAAATCACTAAGAGATCCCCAAAGTATACTAAATATATTATCGTGAAATTCTCAAAGTTATACCAAAAGTATTTCAAAGGTACCCCCAAGGTATACCCTAGAAATTCCTTTCAGAAAATTTTTTGAGAATTCCCAATGTATACTCAAAGTAACCTCAAGGTATACCTGAAGTATTCCAATGGAATTTCCAAAAATATACTGAATGTATCCTCAAAGTATATTCAAAGTATTCCTAGAAAATTTCTTCCATGAATTTTTTAAAAATTTCCAAAATATATTCAATGTATTCTAATGGAATTCCCAAAAGATATGTCGAAGGTATCCCAGGAAATTCCTCCCATGGAATTCCTCGAGAATTCTCAAGATATATTCAAAGTATCCTAAAGGTATACTGAAGATATTCTAGATGTATTTTTAAAGAATTCCTAAGGTATCCTCAAAGTATTCCCAAAGTATAGTCAAAATATTCTGAAATGTATACCAAATTGTTTATTTTGGATTTTTGTGACGTTTTGAATTTTTATTAAATTTTATTATTATTCTTCTTCTTTAATGATTTAATTGTCTTTATTCTTGTTTTTTCGTTGTTTTTTTTTGTAAAAATAGAACCAAAATATCTTTAAAATATATCAAAAGTATTCCAAAAATATACCATTTAGGTATATTGATTTTAAAATTTAGATATTATTGTAATTTTAAAAAATTATTTTCGGTAAAATTAAAAAAAACTTTGAGCGCTAATACAAATGCAAATAGGTACATGTTTTTTTAGTATTTTTGTAATCACTGCGGAGAAGTTTAATTCCAAATTAATTTCAAGGTATTTTGCATTTATTTTGTAGACTAATTGGCACTTAGCATTTGAAAATTGAATTTTAAAAAATAATGTAAATACATTGTTTTCTTGTGTAAATTTAAACTTAGCGTTTAAGCTCATGTGTTATTTGAAGTTGCTGATTCTATTACTCATTTCACCATAGGCTGGCAAATTATACATGTCAAATCACTACCCTTGTATGAATTATAGAACTCTCTTAATATCAGAAATACCAAACTGCAATCCAATATAAAATTACCTAAATTTACATTTATGCAAGCAGTAACTTTTTTTTTGTTTTAATACGGTATTCAGTGCATCACGGGTAGGAATCCGAATAGCGGCGAATCACTGAGTAAGCAATAACTTTAATATACTGAAAAATATCCGAAAATGATTTCTTTGTTACCCTAAAATCCCAGCATTTTCTTCTCCTTGACGTTCAATCTCAACTCTTCTTCTGAAGGAATCTTGTCGTTACCTCTTAAGGTAGCAGACCACCATGCCTTAAGTTCATCCTGCACAAAATGCAAGCGCAGGTTTACTCGCAAGTTCAGTCAAAACTATCTTCTACGCTGGATAAGTTAAACAACAATTTCATGGTGAGAATTTATTAACAATAGGCAAAGAAACAAAAACAGTTATTACCTCAAGGAAGTCATGGTTGGAGACATATTGACTTTCAACTAAACATTTCATCCCACCAACATTTACAGCAATAGAATTTTTGGACTTCTCTTGTGAACTCTCCATCTGCACACCTGCCAACTCGGAAAAAAGTAAAAGAAAAAGAACAAATCATATCATATCATTAATGGGGAAATGAATGCAAACAGTATATTTTTAAGGGTCACTGAGTACAATGTTTTTAATGATAGAGAATTGCTACAAGTAGGAATATTCTAGAATTAGGTTTAGGGACTGTTAAGTAATTGAGAACAATAGGAAGCTGTTATAAAAGAAGTGTGAGGATAGTACGAAAGCATGTTGTTGTTATTTTGGAATTTTGTGGGTCTTCAAGTTGCTTGTCCCTCCCTGGGCTGTGCTTGCACAGATTTCTCTTTTCTTTTCTGTTTCTGTCCATCTTTCTTGTTTAGCTTATTTTCCTCATTTGAGTCCGGTTATTGCTGCTGTTTACTACTGTTACTGTTGAGTTTAATAGCAGATTCCTTTCATCGGTCCGACCTGCCATGGCTACCATTGAAGCTCGGTTGAACGCTCATGAAGATCGACTGATCACATTAAACCAACAGCTGACAGCCTTCCAGCAGAGCCAACACAAATTCCATCTGGTGATGATAGAATTGATGAAACGGATAGAGAAACCGTTGTTGAAAGAGGAAGAATACTCTTCAATACTCATGAACAGTGGATTCACAATAACAAGAAACAAGAAAGATGAACAGAAACACAAAAAAAAAAAAAAAAAAAGAGAAATCTGTGCAAGCACAGCCCAGGGAGGGACAAGCAACTTGAAGACCCACAAAATTCCAAAATACCAACAACATGCTTTCGTACTATCCTCACACTTCTTTTATAACAGATTCCTATTGTTCTCAATTACTTAACAGTCCCTAAACCTACCTTAAGTGTCCCATTCTAGAATATTCCTACTTGTAGCAATTCTCTATCATTTTACGTACCATTAATGCAAGCTGCACAGTATCCGGTTCCTCCTAATCCCTCTTCCCACTTCCTGAGCCGCAGTCGCAGGAAAAATCCATTGAGACGTGAAAGCGGTATATTGGAGTCCATGCATCTGATGTCCATGCAACAGATAATAACAGTAACGGATAAGAGCACATGTAATAAGATCATTTTTTTTTGCTTTTTGAGAAGAATAAGATCAATTTAAAATAAACACAAGAAATTTGTTCAAACAAATTTCCTAAGATTCAAATAATTGAATCAACAACAGAAAGATGAAGTAAATGGTTAGAAAAAATGATGCGAGTTCTATTGGCACCAGCTCTGACTTTTCTAAGATTCAAACAATTGCAGAAGGAAAACAAATATGCAATGGTAAGTGAATTAGTATCATCCCCTTACCTGAGAATATCTGTTCGCCTCAAACGAAGACTTCTCACGGCATCAAATATTCCATCAGGTATTTCAGAAATATGGCGATTGATAAAATTGTTTTCTTTCAACCTTTTCTCCCCGGAACTTGAAGCAATTTCTTTTCCAAATAATATTGAATTCGGTTTCATTTTCTGGAAAGTAGCAGCTTCATTTGATTTCCAGTTGGAGATCAGATCTTTTTCTGTTCCAGAATCATTTTGATAACAACCTGTAAGTGCGCCAGCGGCAGTATCTTTTGGTCTTTTATCATTTTTGTTCTGCATTTTGGTAGGACGACAATGGTTGACCAAAGAGGTATCGCATTGTGCTTCGCTTCTTACTTCACTAGGACATCCAACAGCCCAATGATTGAGCTGAAAACATCTAATACACACACGAGGCAATTCTTTTATCCCATCATATAGATTGAAATTCCTCAGAAGATCTTCAAGCTCGGCATCTGTTATCTCTGGACATTCTCGCAAGTGATGACCCTTTACGCCACAGTAGAAGCAGGTCATGGTTGAACAATCTGCAGTATCTGCGTCATCTGATGGCATAATTTGTTTGAGGGCATCCAATCTCCTTGCAAGAATAGAGGCCATTGCCTCTGACTTCTTAGATCTTGAGAAAGGTAAGATAGGGTTTAGTTCACAGCTGGACTTATCATCATAGTGCCCCTTTATTTTGTAAACACTAAAGGAAGCTTCAGCAGAAGTACCATGATTTTGCACACATAGCACATCATCAGTACATTTTTTACCACCCTCAACAATTACATTTTCACTAGAAGAACCAATAAAATTCTGGGATTGAGATTTAAGCCTCATGCCATCAACAGAGCAGTCAAGAGCCTCACCAGTACTTCTTTGGGAAGGATCCTGCTTTGAAAAGGGATTAGATGTTTTCTGAGTAAATCGAGTTATCCACAAGCTTTCTAATGGATCACATTTGAGACCAAAATAACGGGCCGCCTTCCCTTCAGATGGCATTTCAGAATCAATTTTCTCAATGTTGTTTGTCTTATATTTTCCATGAGAAGAAAAGGAGCTTGTTCCATGTTTCTCATTATTAGTCGCCAGGTTGCATAAATTTTTGTTTTCTGTGGAGTTACTGTTGTTGTCCGGAATGGCAGCAACACTCATTGATATATCTTCAGAACGTACAGCTGGGTCCACTTGATTGCCACATGTAGACTCATTGAACCTCTCATTTATGGGCAGAAATCTCTTGTAAAGATTACCAGTCACCATACGACAAGCGACTGGAGTAGCATTCATGTCATATATTTTATTACCCAGCTCAAGTTCTTTAGATCTTTCTGTTTCATTATCAGCATCAATGGTGGAAGCTTCTGGACCCTTTCTCTTTCGACTACAAAGAGACTTAAAAAAGGATTGAAATCCTATATTCCTGGACTGAGGATCTTTGTTTCTGTTGCATGTAATAAAATCCTGATTAAAATTCTCATGTCTGCAATCAGGATCTGCAAAGGCAGCAGAAACAGAAGGTGCCTCACCTTCAGTTAATTTTGAGAATCCTTTTGTCATGTTAGAGATCCAGTTCATGAAGGAACTATCTTGTTTAACAAGTGATGAGGAACCAGGACTTTCATGTAATTGCCTTTTAACTCTTTTGCTTCCAACAATCAATTGTTGCTCGAAGTCCCATTGTTGTTTTCCTGTTGAAAACAGCCCAGTACTGTTACAGCTTTCAACACTCTCATGGCTGTCATCCTTCTCTTTCAACATAATTTTATTTCCATCTTCATCAGCTAAAACCTTGGACTTGCATTTTGTTTTATCCTTTTGAGATATGCTGTTAGTAGAAGACTGTTTAACATCAAGAGTCTTTTCTTTATGAAGTAACCCGTCATGATGGATGTTATTTTCAAATCTATCAGCAGATTCCACTGCTACAAACTTACAATCATTTTCACCAACTGGATTTTCTAAATCATTCTCAGAAGTTGATTCTGTTTTTTCTAACGGAGAAATGCCGGGAGTACCAGTGACCATCTTGCCTTTGCCACCTTCATCCATAACTGAAGTCATTTTCTCATGTCCTCTTCCAGAGGATACTGCATGATGAACTTTAGTTTCATTAGTTTTGCATTCTTGCATAGCAAGCATATCAGACGCCTCAGCAATTTTCATTCCTAATGCATGAGTCCCCTCACAGATATCTTTAGCTCCAGCAATGGGTTCCTCACAAGTTGGATACTTTTGTACCACATCCAGTTTGAATCCATCTGTTTCAATTGACAAAATAGACATCAGTGCAATTTCAGAGAGGTGATGGAAAATGAAATATGAAGCTAGATTAACTTTTAACATACTGACTACTGAGGCACATAGGAAATGAAGAAGAACAGGAAAATCTGATTTCGCCTTACATCAATAAAAGACAGTTGAGGAAATATTTGAGATTCTCATGGAATTAGGAAATCTCCACATTTTTCTTGTCTCATACTGAAAGTATTGAGTATTTAGTTTAGTCCCTTCAAAATAATATGAACAAAAAGACTTGTGAACATGCAAGTTTTTACTACTCCATTTTAAAAGGTGTGGCAGCTTTCAAGAGTTATCATCATGGTGCCAAACAGAAATTGGATAATAGCATCAAGCAAACATGAACCTCTGAATTTTGTTTATATGATTTCGGGTATTAACTTAATCACATATACCTTCCCCTTTATTATTTCTATGATCCTCTTTCCATAGAAAATACATGTCCACCTCATTTTTCATTTCCTCCACATTATTACTGGTTGCTGTCAAATAAAATGCGTTAACTAATTGAGAACACACATTTAGAGTATAGTTCATGGATTTAAACTCAATATTGTACTTGATTTCAATTGAAAAAAAAAAAAAAAAGGCTCCTCAAGGTATGTCAAGATAATTCATCAATACCTGTCTTCAATTCCTTACCTGCTCCACTTCGTGGAATGATGCCTGCATTGCTTGAAAGAAATATAGTGGAATTATCTTCTCCAGCAACTTCACTCCCCAAATTACAAGCCGCTAAAGATGCCATAAAAATTTGTTTGCTGATAGGTTTATCAGAACTTGATCCACTCGCCATATTGATAGGTCTTACACTATATAAAAGAGAGGGATCTTTGTTGACGAAGCTGCGATCAGCACATTTGAGACATAAACCTTTTTGTGGAGACCAAACCAGTTCAGACAGGGTGTTGGCGGCCACAAATGTCATGTCTAACATTGAAGCTGCATTTACACCTGCACCTGGATCATTGTTCAATATTCTCTGAATACAGTGATTGGTATAACCCAAAGTGAGGCTCAAATTAGTCAATTGATCTGTGCTTTTATCATCCACATTCATCTTTGTTGGATGAACACTCCAGTTGGCAATCCTGCAATGCCAATGAGGTCCAGGTCAAAGTCAGACTTCTCCATGGTGCTAAACACGGAAACTCTGTCTACACAAAAATTTGAATCAATATGCAATAAGATGAAGGCATGGGATCCAACTCCAAGGCATAGCATAAAATTTTCTGAAGGAAATAGTAGAAGCACCGAGGTTGCTTAGAATCAATGTTGAGATTGTATTATATCTACACGTCATGCAAAGAAATTGAACAAAGCTCATCGATAGAACACATGCACCCAGCATTATGTAAGAACTGAGATTGACTGCCTCCATCAGCCTTGTTGTCCACCTAAACATTGGGTAAATATGTCTTCTCACAATAGGACCATCAAAAATATATGGTCAATAAAATGTAGACACCAAGGTGACCATTCGTTTTGAAAAAATATATTTAGAAAAAAAAAAAAAATTAGGCCAGTGAGAATTTCAAATTTCAAGTTTCAGTTTGAGGATAGCAGGTTGTATGCAGAAGTTGCATTGGAATAACTAGCCCATTACTTAATTTAAGGCCAGTTTGCTTAAGCTATAAGGAACCCATATTATTGCAAACGAAGAGGATTTCGAATGGCAATGAACGCATAAGAACTACAAAATTAGAATAATAGCAGCCAGTTTCTAGGTCTACTTCCATTCTTAGTCTTCAAAATACTGTAATGGGGTTCCACAATATAGCTGAAAGCATGAGAAATATCAAATATGATCAACTTAAATGATAAATTTTTGTCCTTCTTCAAGTTAACCCTAATAGCATAAATACATCATTGCACGGCTTGCAAAGATGACACAATCTATTATCGATTCAGATGTGATTCAGATCAGACATCTTAGAAAAAAAACAATAATTAAAAAAGAAACAGCAAATGATGCATGATCTACAGTATTTTCGTAAATGTACTCACATAAAAAATCACAAGATCAGCCGGAGAGTGAAGCAAAGAGAAAATTTGGGGGAAAATACATAAAAACACTCATCAACATTCAAACAAAAGCAAGTTATACAGAAGAAAAAATTATGATAATCGAGAATAACCCACTAAAGAGAATAATGATTGATGGAGACCAACATACCTATTGACGTTTAAATCACTGAAAGATGGTTGCTTTCAGTAGTGCGAAGAACAGAAGAGAAGAGGAAAACTGAGCAAACTACGAAGTTATGAGAGATTGAAGAGTTTCTGAACAAAGAAGTGGCAGCCAATGCATCCTGCCACAGCAGTGACGTAAAGCATTCTGTAGCTTTTGCTTAGATTCTAATGTATGAGGTGCAGGATGTGCCACGTCAGCACATTGCATGTCAAATTGCATCAATTCCGAGAGATTATATCCGTTTGGGGGATGCTACAGACTAACATGATCCTATCCTGTCCTATTAATATAATGAGAATGGATTCATGTAAAAAATGTGGGAATGGAAACCAATATTTATTTATTCATTTAATTGCTACTTTGGGATCTGAAAACTCATAAATTGCACGTAAAACTTCCACTTTTGCGTCGGTACAAATTTTGTCCTTTTTTTTAACAAAAAATAATAAATGAAGGTACAAGGAATATCCGTGGCTATAACATGATAATTAATTAATCATGTCACCGTAAAATAGTATTATAAACTGATTCTGCTTCTATTTGTCTTCTCTTACGAGAATCCAAAGTCTACCCTCAGCGAATTTGGCTGCCAACTGCTTTGATTCTAATCCACACCAATACCTGCGGATCCATTTAAGTTTTTAATGACCCGATTCCATAGTTGCTTCAACGTCATTAAACAAAGCACAAGTCATACAATCACAATTGAATTCCTAAAATGCATTCGGTTCTTCAATTACAGTATGCAGATTGAAGGCAATGAACCACCAAAAGAAGGTGACTCAGCCCTCCTACATGTGCTGTAGATTGCGTCAGAAATTTGAGTACAGAATGAAAATATATTGAAAACTAAATGACACCACTGATCTTGATAATCACGTGATATATCTCAACAAGTCAATAATATTCTCGTAATTTCTTTGAATTCAGACAGGCAACAAAATGGATATTAACTAGAAAACTCTCATCTCCGCCCGATTCTTTGCCCTGCTCCAAGTAACAAGGCCTTCCCAATTGCACCAGAATGAAGTCCGCAGACCAGGGCTACTGTTCCACCTATAACTATCCACTTCCAGTCAACGCCATGATCCTTGTGCCTTTTGATGTCTACGACTTTATCTTTATCGTCTTCCTCATTAACTGGCTCTGACTCTGAAGAATCCACACTTTCGTTAAACGAAATTTTTGTTGTTATTCTTGCCAGAAGTGCGCTTCTAGACAGTGAAGCCTCTGATTTTCTAGCATTCTGGTATGCTCTGAACCCTGAATGCAATTTCTTGACAGTTCCCCACATACCATGGCGCACACCCAACTTAGCCACATCTCTGGGGATTCCCATGTCTTCATAATGTAAAAGAGTAACCTCACATGCACACATCTGTCCATCTCCTTTGCGAGATTCCACTGCATTCATTAGTAAAATTGTCCAACAAAGAACACAATTGCATTGTCAGTGAAAGAAAGTCCTATCAGAATGTGTTCAGATAGATTGAGTAACTTGATGCTTAACAATGCTTACCAGCTCGGATAACCCAACTTGAGAAATAAAGCTCCACACGCCTTGGCTTGTCACGCTTGGGAAGGCCTGGATATGAAACCCCCTGAAATGTTGTAGCCATGCAAATTACCTCTTATTTTCCACATAAATTCAGTAAAATTATGTAATTCTTCACATTTCTATGTTTCACATGTTTTTATGCAATTATGTGATGTTGATTTAAACACACAAAAATTTTAATCTATGGATAAGAGGGGGATGTAAAAGTTCATAAAATCCAAATTTTACTGCAGCAACGGATAGAAGAGTAATGAATCAAAATAGATAAATATAAAAAATATTATGTTTTGATATTTATCAGTCTCCTCCATTTACCTCTATAATTAGCTGTTCAACTCTAAACAAACAATTTTTCTCTTTAAAAATGAGGTTGTCTAGGGAGCTGGAGGCTCTTTGCTTGAAAAAAAAAAAAAAAAAAGCAAACAGTAGTAATATCAATTTTGAAATGTCACAACTAGTACCTTTGTCACACAGTAATAGGTCTTCCCAGCCTCCCATATTCTACGACCAATGATATATTCTCTGTCACTGCAGAAAAAAGGGAACTGCAAATTGAAGGAACAAACTTCGTCATTCAATACTACATCATAGAGCAATAAAGTGATTTTAAAACCATAATATATGATTACCATCCATTCCACTAACCTTTTTTATCCAGTGAACAATCATAGTTCCTGTATGAGGAAATTCCTCTAATATTTTGAAATATGCAAGCATCTGATCCCATTTCATTCGAAATTCATCATCCCAGAAAAAATCTCTAACCAGTTCTGGAGTTGCATCCTCAAAGACAGTTCTACTACGTAATATAGTGGGTCCTGTCTGATAAACAAAGTCACCAATAAGTAACAAACACATTGCATTTGCAATCAACACCACTACAGAGAACAGAAAGCAATTACATTGTATGAAGATAAGAACACAGACAAGGTACATGATGACTTGTAAAATAATATACTATATCAGAGAGTTGAGAAAATAATGGTAGGTAGTCCCTATATTAGTTAGTCATAAGGCTGGTTAATAACAAAATTACCAGCAAACCAGACCCACAAAACGACAACAAAAATCATATGGGAGCTACAATTTTTACAAGTTCCTAGCAAGCAGCTGCAACTCAAAATAACAATTCGAAATAAAAACAATATATGGTCAATAGATTACTAAAACTTATAATTTGCCACTAACAGAGCACAAAAGGGGACACATGTCAAACTAACCATCAACAAACTCATCAATAATTGATCATAAATAAAGATTTGAAAGGGAGGGGAAATTTCCTTTCTCTCTCTCTGAGTGAGAAGTGAGGAGTGGAGAGAGTACAGTTACATTGGATGCTAATAGTTCTGAAAAGGAGTTTCAGCTGCCAGGGTTCGGAATCTACCTGAGGATCATGGCGCCAAGCTTGGTATGCCATATTTGAGGTGGATCTTTCCATCATAGATTGCCATTCCACCTGTCCATCCTTGCCTTCAAGAAGATGCAGTAGGTGTTCCAAATCATTCTCAGTGACCAAGCCTTCCCCCTCCTGAGGTTCATTAGAGCTGCATGAAAGTTGGGAATCATAAACCAGTTCATCCAAACTAATCCAACAGCAATAACAGGTACCATTCCCAGAAACAAATTATTAATTAGAGAAGTAATCAAATAAATGAGTCTGAATAAGAGTGGAAAATCCATAAATATAGAATGATAATCCAAATGAACACAAAAGATGGCAAACAAAAAGAAAGTTTTCCCACTTTTCAGGCATCATCCACTGCCAGAAACATTTGTAGTTTTCACATGAGAGAAAAACTTTAAAACAGTAATATTTGGCTCTCCTCCGTTCATTGTAATCTGGATAAGTGGATGCTATGGCCTTCACTGTAAGCATGTGATCCCTAATAATACAGTTCTAACCCATTACAGATGAAAGCTACAAATTAACCACAGAACATAATACATGATTTTTCACTATAAAGCCTGGATGATCATGCCATTTAAAACTTGCCAGAAAAAAGACTAAAAAGTTACACCTACTAAAAATCATACCGACAAAAAATCAGCTTCCAACTCTATGAATTGTAACTGCTACTAAGGCAAGCACAAAACCCCCAAATTAACACAAGAATTTCTAGAACGAAAATTCACCTCAGATACCAAGAATTTCCCCTAATTTAATCTTTGAAATATTGATTTGATGAATATACTTAGTGCGTCACGCTTCAGCTAAAGGCCTTCAATCATAGTTTCGCTTGTACTAAAAAAAAAAAAAAAGATAAGTCTAATCTAAAACTACAAGTACTTCAGCAACCAAATTTGATTGATAAGCTAACATTGATCATAAACAAGACCGCTTCCATCATCGTAACTAATAAACTGGAACTGACTTTTTGACACATCGAATCCAACAATATATCATCAAAAACTGAACTACAAGCAGATGGTTAATTACAGCTACTGAAAGATTGAAGACAAACCTCCACAGATAATGTAGTACTATAAAATCTAAAAATTGCATTTCCCTAAACCTAATAATTAAAGGAAGCACTTATAATTCAATAATAAACTTCTTGCAACAAAATACCTCAAAAACTGCCTCCACAGTCTCAGTTACTGCAGAGGGGAATCGCATTTGATGATCAGAAATACCTCAAATATCCCCCAATTTACTCATTGTTTTAATATTTGATAAAAGAGGAAGAATAACATGATAATTTCAAAAAATCAAAATCAAAATAAACAAAACTAACCTAATCGAATCACCATCTCCCTCCCCCAAGTTTCTTGGAGATAGCGCCGGCGTTGAAGACGAAGACGCCGCCGTCACCATTGATTTTCCATTTTTACCCTTGAAATTGGACCAAATGGTACGGCAAACAGAGAAAGCCGAAAGAGCTGTGAAAGCCAACCAGAGGCGACGAGCTCCAAATCCTGGCGGCGCCGTCCAAAGAAACCTGAACTTACTCCGGAGCCCAAGAAAAAGCAAGCCAGTCCACCTAGGCCGCCAAGACCAGCCAATCACGAGCCCGATCATGACGGCGAGCCATATGGGTACTGCACAAAGCAGAATGTCGACGAATGTTTCGGTGATGGACGGCTTTTTCCAAAACTCCATCAGATCGAAAAATGTCTCATCCATATCCGTAAAACAGTTTTTCTAACTTCCCGAAAAAATTAGAACTTTCCGGGAAAATTAGAACTTTGTTCTCGTTAAAATTGGAGAAATTATAGCTCTACATGGATAGGATCTGGATTGTGAAAATTTGTGCTGTGTCAGATCTGATGGAACCGAGAGATTTTAGAGAGAGAAAGTACGGATAGTTGAGAGAAAAAAGGCACGAGGGAATAGTTGGTGTGGTGGCGGTTGATTTCAACGTTACAATAACACGGCGTATATGGCAGTGGGTAACTGTTTATATTTGGTGGGGAAAAAAAAAACGACGGATTGGGTTCCCTAAATTTACACTTGTTTGGGAATTTTCCTTGGAGTAGGGGAATTCTCTATGTGGTGTTTGAAAATTTTTACACTGGAAAGGAAAATATGGAAGAAAAAATAATTTTATTTTTTATTATATTTTAAATAATATATTTTTTTTATTTTGATGATTTATTATTAGAGAAAAAAAGTTATAATATTATATATTTATATTTTTTAACATTATTTTATAATTAATATATTAAATACTTCACTATTATAATAAATGATAAAAAAAAGTAAATTTATCAATAATTGTGATATTTTTTGTCAAATTTTTCATATTTTCTCTTTATTTTGGAAAAAAATAGACAATAGAAAATATAAGTTATTTTATCTTACTTTCTTATTTTTCTTCATTTTTCAAACAAGATAAAGTGAAAAATACTTATTTATTTTATCTCTTTACTTTCATTCTCTTATATTTTTCATTTATCCAAATACTTCAGGGTAGAAAATAAAAGTTATTTTATCTCCTCTCCTTATTTTTCTTCTTTCCCAAACGTGGTAAAATAACAATAGTTTGGATAACAGGAGAATTCTTAGATATGATATATTATATCTATCATGTCATCTATAAATCAAACCAATTATTCATTGACATGTATTTAATTGTTTTATTTTCATTGGTTGAAATAAATGCAATATATAATCATGTTATTTAATGAATAAATTAATTTATGGATGATATGGTGGACATAGTATATAAAATTTCTCTCCAACCACACATAAATCACTTTTAAAAAATTAATTCAATCTGATTTTAACTTATAAATCATTTGGTTAACTTATTTTAAAACAATTGCTCAATCTGTAAAGTTTAATAATTTGATCAAAACTCATCCGTTTGATTTAATTTATTAGAATTGTTGATTTTGCTTGCTCTTTTTTTTTCTTCTCAAATAAGTCCATCAAAAAATAAAATATTTCCTCTCAAATACGTATTTCATGCTCATAATTCGAACTATTAATCACTAATTAAGAAAGAATTTACAATTACAATTCTATTTCACCTTTAAAGGTTTTGCTACTATATTTAATAATTAATAGTACTGAAATTTAAAATAAATAGCAATTGAAAAAATTCATTGTAGAATATCTTTATAATTAGTTTTTAAACAATGTATTAAAAAAAGCAGTGTTAAAAAATGTCATTTAAATTTTTTTTTGAAAATAAATGACATTTAAAAATAGAAAATTCAAAACTTTTGAGACTAAAAGACTAATTGCATATATGATATATCACATTGTATACTATTAAATTGAGTTTTTTTTTTATATATAAAATGTTAAAAATCTGAGAATTTAAATTTAAATGACAAGATCATTTGCTATTAGAATAATAAAATTTTGAATTCAAACTCTCTTTCATGCATTAGGTATGATTTTATCTATATAGCAAGTATAATAGAATGATTATTTCCTATTGTATAATTCACAACGGGATGAATTTTTTAATGTATTTATAAGATATTATTGTTGAAAAAAACTGAGATCATATTAATCTGATTTTGAGTGATAAAAATGTGTATACAATAAAAAGGTGAAACCACGCGTTTTAACGAGCGTGAGAGGAGATATACAATTTGAAGGATAAGATTTTTAATTTGAGTTTGGAAGATGCTTTGCTGTTGGAGATATTGCACTGGTCCATAAGTGGTCCGCCGGCACCATCCATTTAAATAATGCCACGTACGTCACGAGAAATTTCAGTTTTGAAGCTTCGGCTCATTGTCTATGGGCTTAAAATTTGGCCTTCCAGTCCAAGCTTTTCTCATTAGTCAAGAAAATTTTGAGTTCAATCTTTGCAATTAGAGGCAAATTATTTCATGCATATAGCTATATGCTCTATACAGAGGCGAATAAATTTTTATTTATATAATAATTTTTTATAATAAAATATATATTTTTAATAAATTTTAGGAAAAAATTATCACTCACTAGAATGATAATATAATTTTTTTTTTCTTTTTTTGTAATCTAAGATCCGAAGGAAAATCATCTAAATTGATTTTAAGACGAGGACGATTACAAATAGGGTGGAGGCAGGCTCAGTTTTTGACTTTGTTTTCTATGACACATAATTAATCTCTTTTATTCGGCTCACTAATGTTACAACATGCAGTTGGGTTTGAAGCCCAGCCCATACACTCTAAAGTGTGCATGTGATTGTTTTGCGATTAATTATAGGGAAATTTACACAGACATTTTCGATTTTTTTTTTTAATTTTTGCTGTAGTTTTATTGTGTTTTTATTTTTAACTCTGTTATTTTTAATTTTACCAATTTTTGCTTTTTTCTTTTCAAAAACTTAGATTTCACTGTAAATTTAATATATTTTTTATTTAATTAAAAATTGTTATATTTCATCCGTTGAGTATGAATTTAAAATTTTCATTAATTATATAGCCACCAATTGTCTATTTATTTATTTTTTATTACTTTTTAATTAACGTAATTAGGAACAACAAAAAAAGTAAATTTGTATTTAGTTAACTTATTACTAAAATAAACTTTGGGCAAAGTATTTAATTAAAGTTATTTAGATAAATTTTTGGTAAACTTTTGGATAAACTTTTGTTAAATCTCGGATAAATTTTGGATAAATCTTGAATAATTTTTATGTAAATATTGTGTAACTTTAACTTTCATTATTTTTTTTTTTGTAAAAATTTGGTATGATTTGAGTAAACCTTAAGTAAATCTTTGATAAACCTTTTGTTACTTCAATTTTCATTAATTTTTGTGGTAAATCTTGAGTAATTTTTGGGGAAATTTTGATAAATTTTAAGTAAATCTCATGTAATTTCAATTTTTATTAACTTTCTGATAAACATTGGACATAACTTGAGTAAACTTTAAATAAATTTTTAATAAATCTTTTATAATTTTAATATTATTTAATTTTGTGCTAAACTTTTAGTAAATCTTGATCTTGGTAAATTTTGAGTAACTCTTGTTAAATTTTTAACTTTAATTAATTTTTTGGTAAACACTGAATAAATCTTGGGTATAATTTGAATAAAATTTAAGTAAATCTTTAATAAATCTTTTTGTAACTTTAATTTTTATTAATTTTGTAGTAAATTTTTGGTAAATATTGATTTCTTGTATTTTTGTAATAACTTTAAGCTTGTTAGTATTTTTTAAAAAAACTTTAATGCGTTCAATATTTTTGAAAAAAATTTTAAATTGTGATATTTTTGTAAATATTTACCCGTTTTTTTATTTTTGTAAAATTTCTTTAATTATAGTAATTAACAAAAATTACGAACATTATTCAATATTCACAAAATAATTTTTAGATAATAATTGATGCAAACTTTAATCTTTCATTAATCATGTTGTTACTATGCATGAAAGGCATTGTGGGCCACAAGAATTTAACTTTGTGCTAAGGAGGAAAAACAAGACGGAAAAGAAAATTCAAGTGATTGCGATGCCCAACAAAATTACCCTTTACGTCTTTCACTCTTTTAAAATGGGACTTTTTTCCAAAGAATTTTTTTAAATTTTGCTATTTGAATGCTTTTTTTCATACAAATTTCCATATTGTCAAGTCACAAAAAAGTAATAAAAAGTATTTTAAAGAATCCAATCTATTGGAAAGAAAAATATGTTGAAGATGGCTTTATCACCTTTTATTGCTATACATACTCAAGATGTCTCTCCTCTCTTTTGACTCCTCTCCTCTCTTGCCCATGGAGAGGGATATCACAAAGTACAAATTCTAATAGAATCTAATTAATTGGTGCAAAATGATGTCATTTCTTATCATTGCTTTGCTAACAAATGATGTCATTCACTTTATGATAAAAAAAATTATATCGATAAATTTTATTTTAATAGTATTGGTGATTGATGTATGGATTAGAGCTGTTAGATTTCGAATTTAAATTTTTAATCGGATCTCATGTATTAGAAAAAATTATATGAAAAAACTAAAACTGGATTTTTTAGTTAAGTTCCTCCATTATTATTCAAATTATGTTTTAACACTTCTTTCTAACTAACTACAAGCAACAAAAATTTCTACTAGGTTAACAGAAACTGCGATAATTAATAAGATTATTATATATATCATCAATAGTTATAAATTCATCATAGCAATATTCATATTCAATTTATTGGGAGGAGTTTTTGGATTCGAAAATACTTTCTAGAAGAGAAATAAAGAACCTTAATTGTGATTAAAATTTAAGTAGAATTGATGTTAGACACCTTAAAATGGTTCAGAATACCTATAGTTTAAAAAAAAAAATCATATTCATTATAACTCTCAGTAGCTGACCCACTGCGCCACCCCTAAACTACAAGCCTAGTATGCATGATGGTCCATTTTCCTTAATGATCCTCAAAAATGTGGGTTGCCTTCCCAATTTCATACTTGTAAGAAAGCAAGACATTGCCAAATACCCAATTCTAGTATCATACAAAATAAGATTTTAATTACACAATACTGAAATTCAACTCAACATAAACGGCATATCATCAATTATTTGTGTCTTTACTAGTTGCCAAAGCCATAAATTCATCCACATGGTGCCATTCTTCTCTTGCCGACGAGACCCACATGGGATATGACAATATGTGCCACAAAAATGGTAAATGGTGAGTATCAATGCATGGACTAAGAACATTTGATCCCAGTCCCACATGGTACGACAGCTATATTCATGCACAAAACTGACCCACACGACTCTAAGAAGTGAGGAATGGAGCCAAGACTAAGGGGGCTGCATTATGATTCAGGTCTCAAGGTGAAAAGGATGTAAAATTCAAAGCTTAGTTTGACGGTTTGATACTCTTATGCAACAAAAAAAAAATAAAAATAAAAAGTGAAAGATACAGTAAGTTATAGCTTAAATATATTCTTTGCAACTCTCTACAAGCAAAGCCAAATTGGCAAAGATTCAACTACGAAAGGATGAAACACAGCTTTCTTTTTTCTTTTTTTGTTTTCTCTTTCCAGTCAGATTTTCACACTAATGCCAAAACCCCATTTCTGTTTTTCCAACGAATTTGGTAAGAACGATGAAAGGCGGTGGAGCCTTAATGTGTGGCATTTGAAATCAAACTCCAAGGGAAAACTTTATTGCACAATTTCTTTGTACTTGTCTATATTTTCCTCAAAGAGAGTATAGAACAATAAATATGTGTACCAAATTTCTCAAATTCTTTTGCAATTAATTAAGATAGTATTTATTTCTAAATTATTAAGCTTGAGTCCTTTTGGTTGCAATTTCCAATGAAGACGGATATATATATTGATCAAAATGAGAAGTTAAATCGCATTGTTAATTGTAGTTATGGCTAGAAAAGTATATGTGATTCAAAAATATAGGCTTTGAACATAAACAATTACCTTCTTGGAGACTTTGACTATAATGAATCACATGATCTTCCTCAATTAAGTAGCATATGCATCATGTGCTCTTGATTTCATCAGGCATGCATCCTTATGGCTGCAAATAGGGAAATTGAAAAAGAAAGCAAAAGAAAACAAGTTCCAAGTATATATAAAAGCATAAAAAGAAAAGAACCCATGAATATATACTTACATGAAAAGATATAAAAAGAATCAAAAGAAAACTATAAGCATCAAACCAAGAAATGAATTTTTCCTAAAAGGGTTCTTGAATCTTTTTGAGTTGAGGGGAATGAAGCCTGGTCCGAGATCATTCAGAAGCTGTAATTATTGATATGATAAATCAAGAAATGAATGGTCTCGAACCAGACAGCATTCCCCTCAACTGTGCATAAAACTATATTGAGAGACAGAGAGAAGGGAAGATATATAGAGAGAGACTGATGAGACTGTTTCATTTTTTATTTGGCCATGCAATTGTAATTCATGGGCCCTTATATACGTGAGGATGATGAATAAGAGGAAGAGTATCTTTAAGTGGGTCACTTCACTTAACATGGGGAGTCCCACTTTCTACAGCTTCTCTCTCTATTCATGATGCTTTTTAACACAGTTTAGAAGAAGAAACTTTGCCTTGCTTTCTTTTTTTCTCTGTGTTAGCCAAATTTTCACTTTGCTTGTTGCACTCAAATATCAAATACCACAACTTTTGAGATTATGGACATTTCTTGGAATCACACACATGAATTACCAAATACACCCTTAATTAATCTGGTCTAATGTGGATTATGATTGATCATGAGGTGCAATTAAGGATTGAAAATGATGTAGACTTGTAGTTTGGTAGAGGAAATTAAGGCCAATTTTGATTGATAATAAATGGGTCCAATATCAAAGACTTGGGTGCAAAATTTAGGTCAAAGCATTGCTTTTTTTGGGATGTAATTATTAAATTAAAGACTATTATTCAAAGCTCTTCCCTACCTACTTTATCTCTCTTATTCATGTCTGATTGTCCAATGGCAATAGAAGGCAATTCCAATCAAATTTGGATAAAATCATTTGCTTATTATACTTGCCTAACATTGAGTGTTTGTTTTATGATGTTTACAAGGATTGTTTGGATAATTTGAAGAATAATTGAGAAATCAAGATTTCCCCATACCATAAAGATATAGACTTATTTTTCTTTTTATAATTCACTTTTTAATATATATATATATGTGTGTGTGTGATTAATTATCAATCTCTCAAAGCATTTTTTTTTTAATAATTGGACTTTTTTTTTGAAACAATAATTGGACTTGTTAGAAGGTCAAAATCAAGTAACTATCCGATTGATCAGAAATGACCAGATCTGCATAAGTGAGGATTATTAGTGCAAGATAACAATCTTGATAATGGAGTTTAAGCCTTGAAGATCTTAATATTTCCCACTTGAGAAATGAAATTAGGAGATGGGGAGAAGTAGGCATTTCCATAAACAGTGTGATTTCAATCTTAAATGTGGAAAGAAATACGAGTTGGTCTGTTAAAGCTTAGCTCAGAGTCAGAAAACATAAAGAAGAATGGGAGGTGGGCATAGGTAGGATTTAGGAAAAGGAAGGGCAAAGAAAAGATTAGGTGTTGCAAACTGTAATAACATGGATCTTCAATTGCCCTTTTCCTAGTACTGTGAAAGCTGATCTTTCATTTGCAACTTCAAAATTTTCAACTACAATGTTGGCATTAATCAATTGTTTGACATAAATGCAATGAAGCTGAAATGCAAATACTGACTTGATAACAGGGCACTGGAGAAAAAGAAAACATGGACTTGGATTTTTCATGAGCATAAACTAGTCCCGACTTTAATGCAATTTCTTCAAGACAAAACCAAAATTGCTACCACAAAATGGACATTTAGCGGTTAGAAAGTAATCTTTTGATGTTTGATTATCAAAAACTCTTCAACAGGAGGGGGTGCTTTACGCTCTATGGGCATCTTTTTTCTCTTTTACTTTAAGAGCTTTTCATGATGACACTTACCATAATTACACACAACAAGGATTTAACACCAGCACAAAGCTCCACCTAATAAAGCTCAACATAACCGGACCCCTACCTTCGCTTTATATCCTTGCTCGTAGTTGTGGATCACTTTATCAAACAGAACAGTTACATGCACAATCTTCATGGAATTCAAAAATCTGTTATCAATATTGCAGATACTGTTTTCTAACTCCCACATCAGATCTTTTTTGTTTTTTCTTTTCTTCATTTTTTTTTCTTTTCCTTTTCGGTACTAAATAAACATCATCCAGTCAATTTAAGAGCAGAAAATCCAGGTAAACTAAGGATCAGAAACTCGGAGAAGCAGAATAAAATTATTATAACTTATAGAAATTCCAGCAGCTTATGGAGACATTTTGTATAGATATGATAACTTACAGAAAAATTTACAGCATACATTACACAAACATGGCAACAAGTCCTTGTAAGTTAAAATGGAACAAGATGCATATTCTTCATGATAAGTGACGAAAAAGACAAGCAAGAGGAATTAAGATCCTTTGCCTGTCATAAATTTGTAATTCAACACAACCTCAAGACTTAATCCCAATGCTTGCATCACTCTGTCCGCTTACATTAGATGTAGTCTCATTTACCTCTTTTGCTTCCTCGTGTTCTTCAGTGATTTTGCAAATGGCAAGGCCATTCAGGGTATCGGCCTGCTCTTTTCTGTTGGTAGAAGCAGGGGCGCTGAGATCTTCTTTGTAACTACCCAGGCTTTGACGATTTCCCTGATCACAAATTCCTTTAACCTTTTCTGCCTGAGATGGATTTACTGCATCACTGCAGCTCTTCCTTCTGCCCAACTTTGGTGATTTTGCACGAGTAGGTGGAAGCTGGCATTCAGACAAAGATTATGGGAAGCTATTGATCACTGAATACATCATAAATTTTGTAAGTTGATACTTTAATAACTAGCATTTCTTAGTAAAACATTAATTTTCTTCGATGTCTGCCAACATTGAGAGCCTCAACAGTCTGCATAAAAACAAATGTACTTCAATGAGCGTCAAAAGGAGTACCTTTTTCAGTTCAATCTTAGGTGGCGGTCCCTCATGGTAGAAGCTTGGCATTGGGTTAGCCTTAAACAACAAACTCTTCCTTAGTTGCCTAATATCTGCCTCTTTCTCTTCCTTAAATTTTAGGATCAATAAAAAGGGGGAGGAGAATATGTTAGACTCATCTATCAACTATCAAAGAGAGGGAAAGCAGGAGGAGAGAGAAAGAGAGACTTAGACTTCAAAATGCCTTTACGTTGAGATATTTTAATTAGTTTACCTTGCTCCTTGCTTCACTTTGGGTTTTCTCAGCCTCCAACGCTAAGTGTTTCTCCTCTAACTTTGAATAAAACTAAAAGATGATAGCATGACAAAGACATTGCATCTTAATTTCAGATATTTTTCTGAGTGCAAATTATTATATTAAATAATTGGGCCAAATTTAACTGAACACGAAACAGGTAATAAAGGCAAACCTCCTTCCTTTTTTCAGCACGCTCAGAGCATCTGAATGCTGGAGTTGATGCAACAGTTGTCCTGGACTTATTCGCCCCTGCAGATGCTGCTTTTCTATGCATGGTCAAGGAAGAAATCAATTTCAACCCACATAATGAGCCCGAGAAGTGGGAGCAGAAGTATAATTATAGCAACGAAGAAAACTATGTCAACTATAAATTGCCGGCAGCTTGAGGATACATGGAAGTGACAGAACAATTATCCTCCTCATCAGGATGCTTCTTGTTATTTGGCTGCAATGGTGTTCTATGTGGCTGCAATTAAACATACATGCCTTTTTATTCAACAAAAGACAAATAAAATTCAAGAAACTGGAAATTAGCATTTATGATTCTCAACACTTCATGAGCTTACTTTTGAATTTGGACTATTGTAATTACTAATCTATACGCTTGCATTCAGCAATTACCTGATTCTGCTTCATAGAGTTGGGATGTAGCACATAGCTTGCGTTAGATGTTCTATTCACACAAGCAGTGGCATCAAGTTCAGGTCCAGTGGGACGATTCCCAGATGAAGCACGCTTAGCAGTTGCTAGGGCAAACGGCTGAGGAACAGTGTGTTTTGTTCGAACAGCTGCAGAAGGAGCAGCTTTTGATGCATGCTTTGTACGTGATTGAGATTTAAAATCATCCTTTGTTTTCTGCTTTTCTGATTTGGCCTTCTCTTCTTGCAAACCAACCACAAACTTTGAGTTTACTACATCCTGGTCCTGCTTACCATTTTCAGTATGGGGAACTTCAGTAGTCTCAACTGAGATTTCAGTTGTACATTCCTTCACCTCATATTCCTTGACCTCAGAACTCCCCTTTGAACTCTGAAGCTCGAGAACCCCATTGACAGACTCGTAGGGCTCTAGAATGTCATGATGATTGGGATCAGTTTCATGATTTGAATCACAGGAAACACCATTTGAATAAACTATGACACAATCAGATTCAGACTCCTTGTCCATGCATATATCTGTAACTTCTATTCCCATTTCACTGCAACAAGGAACACAAACATTACAAATTGCATGAATTGGATATCCTTCAATAAAATCTGCATGAAAAACCATTTCTATGTTGTCTAATTTTCTTTATACACATTTTCCGAAAATCAATGTCAAATTTTTTCTTGTGTCTAAGCCTTCAGCTCACATTGCAAGAAAGCCCTTTTTGTGGGTTGGCCTGATGTCAGGTAACAATGAAGAGAACTTGCCAATGCAGCTACGCTCATCCTTTTAATACAGATGTTAAAAATGGAGCCAAACCACCTGGTGGCAGCCAGCTTCCCCCATCCACAAAATTCTAATGCACATTATTTCATCCTTTTGAATTTTCATTCAGAAAGTGTTAACCCGCTTCTACTTTTCTTAGAGCATTGAATAGAAGGATGAGCTACACTATAATTTACAGCAGGTTATATATCAAAGAAACACCGGAGAGTACTTTATTGGTACACACAATGCTCAAGGTCCTAAGAACTTTATTTTGCTTCCCATCAGCTTAAGTAAGCCTTTACTATTAGCTATCGAGCAGTATTTGATTTGCAGAGGAGAAATTTAACAACCATGTTTGGAAGAGTAAGAAAATTCAAGACTGTACTGTTTGCAGCAAGAAGATGAAATCCTCTGGTGTTTAAAATGAATAGCATCATTTTTATCAAGAAATATTTTGAGTAATGAGTCAAATCACCTACCTAGCAAATGTTTATCTGAGTACAAGTGAACATAACTACTGATTTTACAGAAAATAGAGGATATCTTGCATAATTGCATTCACAAATTTGACCAAAGGGAAACAGTTGGGAGAAGAAGAAATGATAAGATAAACCATAAACCATAAGAATTTAGTATTTAATCAAATCAGGAAAAGACAGGGAGCAAAAGAAAAGATGATAAAACATGAAACATTAACCATAATGACTTCGACAAATTTGCAAAGCGATGATGATTACTCAAAAAGAGGAAAAAAAAAAAAACCGGCAACGAAATGAACTATCTAAAAAGAAAACCACTAAAAGTACTTGAATTAAAGGGCAAAGCCCAGTAGAATAATCACAATGAGTTGAAAGCTCCCTAGTTAACAAGCCAATTAGACTCGACAATTAATTTCAACTAACAAGTGACAAACCAAAATAGAGTAGCATTAAGCATACCATACGGAAATGCAAAAGTTAAAAATGAATTTTTTTTTTCTTTTCTAAATAAATACGAAAGCAATAGATTTTCAACAATTGTATAGCTGGTTTCATTTAGGAAGATCAGCCCTTAGCCTTCTTCTCATGAAAAATAACAGTTCTGCACATGATAATTTTCTGTAGAGACACTTCAAAAATAAAAATAATAAAAAAAAGGCCCAACTCAAAGCTGTAATCACTAAGAAATCTAAAACAAAAGAACAAAATGGTGAGTGTTGGATCCTCCAGTACACCACCAACCATAAGAGTTGTGAAGTTTTATTCTGTTTCACGTCCTACATTTTCTCAGCAACCAATCAAAAGACAAAGAAGCCACATTTTCCAATCAAACACTGCACATTTTTGAGGAAAAAAAAACAAAGCAAAAGAAAGGGAAATTCCACAGACAGATCAAATAGCAAAAGCAAACCAAAAATAGATCGACACTGCAGAGCGTAGTCATAAGGACTGGAACCTACATTATATGAAAGTGGAGATCTAGAGACGGAAAGAGTGAGATTGAAGAAGGAGAAAGCTAATACAGATACTCACGTTTTTAGGTCGGATCTGAGAGAAAACGGTGGCCCTGTGCGGTTGCGACTGTGTGTGCGCGCTCTGGTAATTTTCTTGGGTGTTTTTGTTACTATAATTTATGCCTTATCCAGCTGTATGTTTGTTTATGTGCGTGATTTCTGCGTTTGTTTCTGTTGCTTTCTTCTTTTATAGCATCTGCAAATACGCTCTCCGTCGGTGTTGACGCCGTTGCTTCACGCCGTCAATTATGAACGCAATTTCAAAATTTTCGAAGTTTTGTTTGCTCCAACCCGTTTCGATTTAAAAACCTGACACCTACTGTGTATATACAATTTCTTTCGAGCACATTGATTTTTATACTGTTAACATAATTGAATAATACTCTGCATTCATTTCAAATTCGTTTGATCGGGTTGAATATAATAAAAAAATTAAACGAATTGAAACGGATGCATATATCAATTTGTAATATGATCTATATTGAATCATATTTTAAATAAAACGATTCGTTTATAATATAAATCCGTATAAACTCAGTAAAAATACACTAATTTAATGTGTCTTACATGTCGGATCCTATATAAAATGAAATAAACTATATATATCGACTTTCAAATAAGTACACGCTTATTATATATAAAGATTTTTCATTATTTGTAGGTTGTAACGCCTTCATCTTTTTTTTTATAAGATAAAAACAACGGAATCTAAACTCCCTCTTTGCAACACAAACCCAACACATTATGATTTCAAAAAATTCATACTTTTTTTTCACACTTAGGCTTACTCATTATCATGAAAATGAAATTTTGAATTCAAATTATCTTTTTTATACAAAGTGTAATTTCGCTTTTATAATAAGTATATATTATTTCATATTATGTAGTCTACGACCTACTAGATTTTTTAAATATGTTTACGAGATTTCCCGTAACAATGTTGGTTGCAATGGCAAATGTGGACGAAAAATTGCCAGGCAGATTAGCTTTGTGCTCTCACGGCGCAAACCCTCGGTTTTCATTAAGTCATAAGTTGGGAATCTTATCTTAATTTCATTAATTATAATTAAGCTACAATCCATTAACTACTGCCATCTTTAATTATTTATAAGCATCACTAACCATAAAAATTCCGCATTGCGTTGTTTTCAAAACTGTCCCCCAACAAACTTTGTTCCCTTCTTTTATGTTTATAGAAAGCACTCTCCGAGTATTCTTAATAAAATAAAGAATATTTTTGAATAATTTTAAATATAAAGAGTACAAATTTTTTATAAAGTCTAATAAATTTTTTATATTTTACTCTTTATTTTATTTTATTTCATACAAATTAATATTTTTTAAAATAAAAAAGTAAATGATTTTTTAATATAAGAAAAAAGAAAAGTATTTTAAATAAATATACTAATAAAAAAAATATGTATAAAAAATTGAAATGAATAATAAATTTTAGCTATCTAGATGTAGAGAGTCAAACCACTTTCCATTCTAAATTATAAAGATAGAGAGTATTATTTGAAACACTTTTTGTGAAATAACTCTTTATTTTAAAAACCATAACTCAAATAAAGAGTTTATTGGAAATGTTTTTACTATAACTAGCTAAATTCAATATAAAAAAAATTAATGCAAGATAAAATAAAATTTGCTTTACTAATTTTTTTTTTGTAAATTAACTCTAAAATATTTATTCCTTTTCAAATTTGTAAGTGTAGACTTTATTGTGTATTGGTCATTGTATAGTAAGCTTTCAAAATCAAAATTACATATCTCATAGAGAATTACACAGCAAGCTCTCCTTTTAATTAAGTATTCTTTTACCAAAAACAAACAAGATAAAGACTAAATACAACAAAATCCAATTTCTTGTAATTGTTATTTTTAATTTTTCCATATATATATATATATATATATATATATGAATCATATACTTTTTTTTTATATTAAAATAATTTTATTCTTTATTTTTTTAATTTTTAAACACATATATTTTCAATTTTATATAAAATATAAATTTTATAGAAATTTAGTTTGGTTTAATAGAATCTTCATACTCTAAGCCTAATCTTCTAAGAAAATGTCATTTGCACATGTATGTCAACAGTGCAAAAAAAAAAAAAAAAGATTTGAAGTCATTGTCAATTAACTAAATTAAATTACTTCATGAGCATGAGACTACATAATAATATGAAATTGAAAGCACTTGTATTTAAAAAGTTGAAAAATAAAAATATGATTATATTTGACACAAAGAAAGATTCATTATGCAAATTGCCCTTAATATCATAAAATAGTACTATAAATTTATATAATTATTACTTCATTAATTGTCATAATTATTATAAATCAATTTAGACTTAAGTTATATTCAGTTTATTGAAAATATTTGTTTTTACCATTTAATCCTCTACAACGATTTTTTATCCACTTAATCACTTAAACTTTATTTTTGATTCATTTTACCACATATCCAATTCATAAAACCGAACATAGGACCAATTATTATTAATATAGCAACTAACATAACACTATTGACAAAATTAAATATTTTTCATTGCCATGTTAGCATTAGAAAGCCTCATGCACATTTTATAAATTGAACATGAAGCAAGATACACTAAAAAATGAGTTCAGGTATGGACTAAAAATCATTACAGGAGGCTAAATCACAAAAACAAACATCCATAGATGACTAAATATGACTTAAGCCATTAATTTAATTTCATAACTTTATATATTACCATAAATTAAAATCAATATATCACAATTTTCTAAATTAATATAAATTAAAATCTATTAAAGAAACCTAGATGAGTACAGCTAATAAAAAAAAAAACAAAGATTACAATCACATCAACTTAACTTTTATATATATATATATATTCAATTTTTTCAATTAAATAAATTTTTTTTATATTTTATTAATTTAGATATTATATTTATTTTGATAAAAAAAAATATTAACGTATATGAACTTTCTAGCAAATAAATTGTTTAGTCAATGTTATTAATATTAAAATATTAACATTATATTACCCGTAAGCAAACAAAATATCTATGAAATATTTATAAATCAATTATTTAGTTAGAAAAAAATATCATCGTCAAAAAATTCAAATAAATCAGTAATTTTTCTACTAAATTGATAAAATATTAAAAATTTATTCATTTAATTGAAAAAATTAAAACTATAAATTATTTTTGACACAAATGTAAAAGTTCGGTTTTTTTTGGTAATTTAGCATTATATTAATTGTTTATAATTTATATATGTAATTGAAAAAAGTATGATAATTGATTTTAGTTTATCATAATTAATAAAGTGATGGTGATTGATTCTAATACATTATGATAGATAAAATATAGTAATATTTATAATTTATACAAATTAATTAATTATTAAAACTAACTAAACCGAACTAAATCGAATCAAAATATTTTGATTAAGTTCGATTCTAATTATTATTTAGTTTGGTTTGATTTTTTAAATTAAAATTGATTTGATTTATATAAATTTGGTTTGACTTTGAATCGAACCGACCAAATACTCTTCCTAATCAAATCTACCATAAATTATCATACAATAAAAAATTATGTTAAAATTTTATCAACCCAGTAAATCAATCTATAATTATGATTTTTTGACAAATTTATAATATAATATTATGTATTCAAAGTTAAAAAAATAAAACTAAATGTGTACTCGTTTATGTTTCTTAGTACATTAGGGTGTATTTACTTTTAGAGAATTCTCAAGTTTTCTACAAAATTTTTCACAGAAAATGAAATTTTGTGTTTACTTTAATAATTTTCACTCAAATCTCATTTGAAAACTGTTTTCACATTTTTAATAGAGAACATGTTTTTATTGTTTTCAGAATTTTCTTTGTTAAAATTGAAGATAAAAACACCGGTTTTTTTCATTTACGGCGTCAGACCCACTGCATTATCTCTCTTCTTTCTCGCAATCTCCCACTGTACTGCTTTTTCCAGCCTCCAGCATTGCCGCTCTCTTCTCTTTTCCTCCCTAGTAACCCACCTTCAGCTGTAACTCTCAGAGTCAGGCATAAACACTTTCGTTTCTCCCGTCATTCTTATAAGTCCCCCTAATTTCAGCACCTCCATTTTCAAGAAAGACAAGATTACTCTAGCTGGTCATGGAGTCCTCGATTGGTTCCTAAATTTGAAATGAATTAAGCTAATTGCACTTTGTTAAATGGAATTGGATTTGCCAAAGGTTTTTCCTTGTTTTGAACTTATGCTGATATACCTACAAATTGAGAATGGAAACACCATGTTTACAAAAGCCTACGGCATCTTCAGATTTGGTGAATTATGAGCTCGATTATGAACTATTTCTGTTCGTTAGTGGCGGACAAGCGGAAGCAGTGATGAATAACTGGTGGCAGGCGGTGATCGTATTCTTCTCATTCGATCAAAACAAAGAATGTTTTGTTTTGTTTTGCATGATGGATTACTTTCTGGTTTTTTGGTTGATTTTTTTTTTCATTTGTAGAGTGAAAGAGTATGGTGGCCGGTAGTCGTATGTTCTTGAGTTCTGATATAATTATTTTTTACCATAATTTTAGGTCTCATATGATATTTACAACTTAAAATTAATTTTTATTTTTTGAATTCAATATATTTTGTATTTAGATTTATGAAATAATTTTTATATAATAGCAAGTGAATGTATTTTTAGTGTTTAAAAAATAAAAAAATAATTTTTTCATGAGAATAAAGTAAACACATTTTCTATTTTAAAACAAAGAAAAATAATTTTCAATCTCTAATAGATAAACATATTCTATAAAAATGGAAAATTTTCATTTTCTTTAAAAATTGAAGAATGACAACAGAAAATAATTCTCTCTGAACAGCTCCTTGTAATTTTTTTTCCAGTACATTCTTTGCTATGTAATAATAATATTTGGTTCCCAATTATCAGTTTTGAAAAGTGTGCGTGATAAAAAGAAATTAAGTAGCATCAATAGATAATGGAATAAATATAACTGACTAAAATTTTTAAACTCTAAATAAATAAGAAAATAATTATATATATTTTAGTTACTAATTATTTTTAATTATTAAAAAAATAATTAAAATATACATTCTAGCTAATTAGATTATAGCCAACAATCGTTATTGTTGTAAAAAGAAAAAAAAATGCAAATCCATGGTTTCGGTAAAGGACTGTTTTTTAATTGGTTGATTTTTTAACTTTTTTATATAAACTGTTTTTTCAAATATTATTTTGGAAAAAAATATCTATTTATTTATTTCCATCAAAAATATTTTTTAAAACTTAAAATAAATTAAAAATACAGACTTTTTTCGAAAAATCGTTTTTTCGTAAATTCAATCTCAAGCAGGCATGTATTGAGTGTATACACACTCCGATTAACCGGAGTACATGTGTCATAATTCGACTTTTTTATAGTAAAAATTCAGTATTAGCCTATCATTTTTTAGTTTTTTCAATTTAGAGCTCGCTTTTCTAAAATTAATTATAAAATCACCATCTTCTCCCCTTCACTAACTTGAATCTAGACTTGCAATAAACCTAAGAAAATAGAAAAAGTAACATGCATGCCAAAAAAATCCAAACACCTTCCTCCTTTAATTTTCCAATCTCTCTTTATAACTGATTTAAACAAAACTCATAAACAAAATTATCAAGAAATTAAAAAAAAAATTGACACTCAGGGTTAGTTAGTTAGTTTAGTGTCTCTGCTTACCTGTAACGCCGTATTTTTCAGCCTGAAATCATCCAAATAATTAAAAACAAAAACAAAAATCAAATTAATCACACTCTCTGCTCCCTCCACTGTAACAGAAAATTTGAAAAATACAGCAGTTAGGAATGAGTTAAGCCTTTTATATGGCCCCTCCCCTCTCCAAAATTTCCTATATTATTTTCCTTCATAATTTTCTTTTTTAATATTCTTGTAACTAAACAACAATTAATTTCTACTGTTTGTTTTTAGCCAAACAACCTTTACTCTTCTCTATATTTAATGAAAACCTAAGAAGTCTTGATACCTTCTTTTTTTGTTTTGTCGTCATTCTTCTATTTCTGCCCAATTCAATTGTCTGGCTCTCATTCTTCAAAATAATCAGGTCAGTATTTTAATCATTTTGTTTATTTATATATGTAAATTAATTTATTTATTTTCTACAATCCTGAATATTTTATTTACTTTTTCCATCTTTCTCTATTCATAGTTGAGCAGTATTTCGATTTTTCTTTTCTTTTTATATAGTTCAAGACAAAATTGACAATAATTTTTATTTTTATTTTATTCCATTGTCGTTGGTTGATGCTGGACAGCAAGATAAAATTGAAAATTATTTTTTTTTTTCTTATTTTTTATACGGGCCATGATGCATTAATTTTTTATATTTCAATTTCCCAAAACTTCCTAGTGTAACACATAATTGGTTGAAAAATTGCAAACCCATTATAACCTTCCAGTTTGAATTTCAATATTCATCATCATTGAACTTCTATTTTGAAATTTCTTTCAGTGCATTCGTTAGTTAAAAAATTGATTTAAGGATTTAAGCCTCAGGATGACAAGTTTTACTTTATCAGATTATTCAAAAAAAAAAAAAAACTAATTAAGTATTATGTTAGATGTTTTTAGACAAATTATAGGAAAAGACGTAAGGTCTAATCTTTTCATTTTTTATTTTTTGGTTTCAACGGAACTCACACTTGAGTCGGCAGAGGAGGATTGAATCTCCTAATGCCATTAGGACAAAACATCCTAGGCTAAATATAAGATAGAAGATGAATTTCTTATTTATTGTTTGCTAGTGTATATTAAAAAGTAAATTGCTAAAAAGTTGAGTATAAATTCACTTATAAATAATTTTCGTGACATGTAAGAAAGATATTTTAAATTTTAATATAGATTAGAAATGTGATTATGTATTTTAAAATATTTAATGATAATTATTGATATATTATTTGATGCAAATACGATATATTTAACTTTTATTATTATTATTATTATATATAATAAATATTTGATTATCTACATTTTGATTATTGTTGGTCCTATTGTATCTAATATTAGCTCCGCTTCCGGTGTTGGATAAGATATAAATGGCGGCAAAATATTCTTTTTAAAAATTTTAAAATAGTTGTATATTTTTAGTTTGAAATTAAAATATCTAATTAAATTAGAAGAGTTTCGTATTATATTATAATAGATTATATGTAATCAACTTTTTTGTGCTGTTATATTCATAAAATTATATGAACAAGTAAAAGAAAATCAAGTTTAATAATAATAATAATAATAAGAACCAGCGACAACAACAATTAGCTAGCAATCACTTCTTAGATCTGTTTCAGCAAATAGACATTTTTATTTTTTCTTCTTATAATACATATAATTAGCCTCATCTTGTTTTTCTATCTTAAACAAAAAAAAAAAAAAGGCAATAAAATGAGAGAAGATGTTCCATCCAAATTATTGCTTTGGGACCCATATAGTACTTGATTATTTCTTCTTAACCCCCTTTTGATAAAGCCCTAACACCCTCTAATTATATTTAAATTTAATTTTATACCACTCTCCTATATTTATTTCTATACCCAAAAGGCAAAGATTAATTTAAGGGGAATATGTGGAAGGAATAAGGAGAGGTGGGAAAGTAGGGCTGAGGCGTTGGTGAACTATTCTGGCATCGGTTTGGAAAAAAGCTCATTTGAGATAATTTATTAATTTTAACGAGTTGAATCTGAATTTGAACTCAATAGTTTGTCAGCTCGAGAATAAATTTGTTTAAGAGCTTGTGAAGGTGTATGTTTAAATGTGTGCAAATATATTTATTTAAGACTCATTTATATTATATTTTGTTATCGATCTCAAATTTAAACTGTTAATATTATTAGTTAACGAGCTGAACTCGAATTAAACTTATTAAATATAATAAATGAGCTATTTATGTACCAAATTTGAACCGCTCGTGAACTTAATAATTTTAAAATGAGCCGAATTTGAACTTAAATGTATAAAAGATCAAACTGAATTTGACATTTTAACTCAAATTCATCAGTATCAGATCCGATTCGATTATAGACGTATGTGAAGGTAGGACTTTTGTTCGTGGAGTAAAAGGAAGGGTGGCCCAGCCATTCAATACCATAGGCCACAAAATCCCAATAATCACGTATTGGACCCACATTAATCTTCGCTACCAAGCGAATGATTGATGATCAACGTAGGATTGATTGATAATCAGTCAACTATCCAATTGGGATATCAAATTTGGACCACATTTGCACGATTGGTGATGTGTCTGCGTTGCATTCAATTATTCCTACCTGCTATCTTGGATGATTCTTTCTAACAGCAGCATTTATTGTGGGCCCATATCATTTTTTTTTGCCTTTAATAGTATCCTCATCCAAGCCCAAATATGTTTTGTTAGATTCACAGCACAAGTCTGGTCTGGTCCATGAATTCTATGGCCTTATCAACGGATTGGGCTACCAATTTCATGAAATTATATTCTCAATAATATGTGGGAATTCCTTTAATATTTTCTAATGTAACCGTCAAATTTACTAATATAAATGTCGAAAAAATTTAGAATATTTTAATCTGAAATTCAATTTTAGTAACAATTCGATATAAAATAAAATTTTGATACTAATTTTATACACATGCAAAATGTAGGTAAAAAAAAAAAAAACATTTTAACCCTCATATTCCATAGATTCCAGACTTGGGTAATCATGTCTCTAATGCAGTTCTTTCATTCCTGCTCTGATCCTCTATTCTTCCTGTGTATGGGGACCCAACTACCAAAACCCTGGAGGATTTCTCGGGTTACCCGATTTACGAACCATCTCACTCACTCATGGAACTCAGCCTCATTCTCTTCTTCACTTCAGTGGATACTCAAAGCCTACAACAACATATGTATGTGATCAGACTCGATATATATATATATTTGTTTCATAGTTTTGCTTACTGGGTGTGCAACCATCTCTTTGTTAATAAAATTTGCTCGTTAAAAGTTTTGAATTTCTGTTTGTAGATTGATGAGCTATCCACTTTTTTCTGATACGCCTGCTCTATGTGTTACTAGAAAGAAGATAACTCGGAACTCGGAAGTAGCGTTTCATTGAAAAAAACTTTTAGGTTCCACCATGTTAACATGCCTGATTAATGGAAGGATAGAAAAAGGGTAATTAATCAAATGTTGGGAAGGAAAGAGAATGATATATTCCATTGATTGGGAGAATAAAAAGAGAATGGTAATTAAAAAAGAGTAAATTTTTAAAATGACAAAAATAATTTTTTAAATAAAATGTAGGATAAAATTATGAAATGATATTTTTTTATATTTAATTTTTTTATTTACCCTTATTTACACTTCAAATTGGGTGTAGCAAATATAAGTAAAAATAGGGAAGTAAAAGTAAGGCTTATCCTTTCTTACCCTCCCTTATCTTATTTATTTTTTTTCATCTCTCCTCACAAATATGGATAAATAACTATGCTCCATTACCATAAATATGGATAGATAACCTTCCTCCATTACCATTCCATTGCTTACCTCTCCCTCCCTCTGTCCAAACAAGCAGTTAGTTAACATATGAAATGTTGGAAACAGAAACTTGAGAGTTTTTTTTTTTTTTTCCATTTATCATTTCATTGCTTACATAATGGTTATTTGATTATGCTTTAGGTTTTTTGTTCTTCAGTTTACTGCTAGAAAGTTCAGTTTTGGAGAAAATTTTCAATAGTCTACTTTGTAAACTAATTCAATCCTATAGTAACACAGTTAATTGGTTTATTCACATTAATTGACGTCAGTGGCAGATCCAAAAGTTTAATTTAGGGGGACTATAAATATAATCGAGTCGAATCAAATTGTTACAATGCTAAACTCAAGCTCAATTCGATTAGATTAATTTCGAATATTTTATTAGTTGAATTCGAGTAATTGCAAGTAGCTTGACTTTTTTACACTACTAGAAAAATCAAATTTAAATATATCAATAAAAAACTAGAATATTCATGTTTGATTGTTCAATTACTATTAATCTTTATTCTCTTTTTTCTAATAAGTTGATTTAATTATTTTGTTTTTTTCTTTGGTTGATTTTTTATTTATCGTATTATTGTTAAAAAAGATTTTGGGAGGAGAAATTTTTATTTCTTGAAAGAAACAAACCTTTCTAAATAAATTTAAAAATTAATAAAAAAAATAAGGGTCCAAAAAAGCTAAAAGTTTAGTAAACTTACCAAAATGAAAAAATAATTTTAGAGAATCTATTTCATATTTTCTTTAAGCAGAGGAAGGCCAAAATCTAGACCTATTCTATAATTTTTTTTTCACCTCAAGTAGGAGGGCCATAGCCCCTATTTGCTCACCTAGCTTAACTTAAAAGTATTTAAATTATGTAAATAATAATAATTCAATATTTAAAAAATTATTGTAACACAAAAATATTTCAATTTTTATTTTGTAATATAAAAGTACTATAATTTTTATTTTGTAACTAAATAGTACTTTTATTTTTAACTGTTAGTCTCCATAACATAAGTATAATATGAAATATCTATATCAGATAAATTTTAATAGAAATAAAATTAGTTATAATACCCACATCAGATAAATTTTAATTTTATTGACTGGGTATTACAATTAATTTTGTTTTTATTAAAATTTATCTGGATATTTCATATAATACTTCTGTTAGAGAGACTAAAGGATTGTTTGGAAGTGCTGTTAAATGTTTCAAAAGCAGATTTTGAATTTTTTTATTTAATTGACTAATTTTTTATGAATTGTTTTTTTTCAAATATGCTTATGGAAAAAATATTTATTTATTTGTACCTACCAAAAACAGTTTTTGAAACTCAAAAAAGTTAAAAATACAAATTTTTTTTCCGAAAAGCGTTTTTTTCAAATACAATGCTAAACGATCTATAATAGCAGAAGACAAGTGCTATTTAGTTACAAAATAAAAGTTGAAATATTTTTGTATTACAAAAAATTTTTGAGATATTGAGTTGTTACAATTTAAATAATTATAATAATTTGTTGTTACAAATAATTTTTGAATATTCAGTTGTTATAATTTACGTAATTGAGGTAACGTTACGTAAACATTTTAGAAGTCTCAACTGTTGAAAAAAATGCTGTGAAGAGTTGAAGATACTGATGTTTAAACTTGAGCGGGATTACTTGCTTTAAAGTTTTTTGCACTGATACTTTACAATTTAGGCTGAAACAAGAACAAATATGCCATATTAGTTGCAGCGTTGGATCTAAAATCCAGGATAAATATTACTTAATCAAATAACTGGGCAAATTGCCCATAATATTTATACATCAAGAAAGGTTGTGAAGATTCCCAGGGCACAAAACTATGCAGTCAAATTGCATCTTCCTTGTCATTTTTTCAGTCGTGAAGGCAGCAGGAACTGACCAAAAGGGCAAAAAAAAAAAAAAAAATATAGAGAAATGATTTTATTTCAAGAATATAGAAACCAAGATTTTAACATGCATCTAGAGGCAAATAAAGGGATTGACTTGAATATTTTGCTGCATGATTTCATATTTCTGGAGTCTCTAAAAATCTATAAATAACACGGATGTAGCTTTTTTTTTTTTTTAAGACAATATATAATTTCACTAGAGGGGTTAATATTTCATATTTGAATGAAGTTATACAACATAGTTTTTATTACTTATTAAGTTATTTAATTATTTTATTACTTATTAATATTTAAGTTAATCAATTTAATAAGTAATAAAATAAAATAATTTAAATATTTAATATTTTAATTTATTTCTGATAAACTAGATTTCTTAGATTTATATAATGATGTTAGATAATGAAAAGAAAATGATAATGGACTCACCAAACTAATATTCTTGGGTATTTTGTCCTAGCAGATGAAATGGATGTCTGGAATGTGTTCTATCTTCCAGTGGTCGTCACCTCGTTCCCATGGCAGCAATGTTCCTGTGAATTCATCTGGCATATCATAATAGTGAAGGCTTTGGAGCCTGGACAGATATTGAACACCAAAAGGCATTCTCTGCAAGGCTCTGCAGCGTAATATACTCGTATCTTTGAGACAAGGCATTGTTCCCCATTCTATTTTCAATGATTTTAGTCCTTCTAATCTATCGAGCTTAAGAGACTTGAGATTCTGAAAGCCTCCAGACTTGAAACACAACATTTCTCCTCAGAAAGCCTGAAGAAGTTGATGATCTACCAGATTGGGCAGAGCTTGAAGGGCTTCAAGCGGATCATCCCTCAGCTTACTCCATCTCAAACTTATTTTGCTCAGGTTGGTAAGGTTTGGCACCTATTTTGGTAACTCCTCTAGACAACCTTTCAAGTACCACCCCTTCAGATGTGGGGGAGGAATGGATATAGAATTCAGATCAATGATTTCATCTTCTTCCATTGAAGTTACATCTAATGTGCGAAGGCTTATCATCTTCTCTATAGAAGAACACAAACTTGGTCCATCTTCTCTTTTCAATTTAATGATACCCAACTTCCTTAGCTGGCTCAGCCTCCCTAGCTCTTCTATCATAAACTTAAATTGGTCTGCCTCCACAAAGCATAGCTTTTGTAGGAACTGCAACCATCCCAGTCCTGCAAGGCCCTTGAATCCTGTTTTGCTGTGAAATGGGATATAAGATTCTATGGTGTAACGATACACTAAATGATGACGCAATTGTTGCAAGTTGAGGATCTCTGTAGGCACATTAGATATATAGGTTTGTTTCAGATCCAATGTCTCAAGATACGGAAGTTTCCCAATGGACCTTGGAAGATTTTTCACTTTAGTTTTCCTTAAGCTTAGATACCTTAAATGGAATAAACCAGGAATATCATCTAGAAACTTGTCTAAAGGCAGACCCCTCAAATCCAGCACTCTGAGCAACATGAAGCTGCTTCTGAGTGATGGAGGCACATGAGAATTGAGAGGTGATCTTATCCCAAACATGAGCAGTGAGCGAACCTTTCCGAAGCTTCCCTGCTGCAGATTTTCCGAAGTGACATGGACTGATAGGCGCCGAGCTTTTTCAGATCGCATAGTGTTATTCTGGCCAATTATTGTTGCAAAATTCTGGTCTCTAGACTTGGCAAGCACTATCTGATCCATAAGATCATGAATTCGGCATGTTTTGATGCCTCCATCAACTGCTCTTTCTGCAATTTGGATGAGGCTCCTGTTGATCAGATCAGTGAGGTAGCTTTCAGCAACCTCTTCTAATGTCTTCCCTTCCTTCTTTAGCTACCACAAAACCTTCCGCTATCCATAGCCGAATTAGCCTCATGCGTTCAATCTGATAATCCTTTGTGAAAAGGCTCAAGTACAAGAAACAATGTTTCAAGTAGTAAGGTAAATCATTATAGCTAAGGGAGAGAATCTTATTCATTCTCTCAAGCTTGTCATTGCTTTCCAATTCAGAGCCGAGGCTTCGAACCCCGATCTCCCATTCATATATTCTGTTCTTATTTTTTGTGGCCATGAGACCACCTAATGCAATTATTGCAAGTGGCAAACCCTCACATCTTCCCAGGATTCTTTGAGCAAGCTCCCTCAAATGTGGTGGGCAAGTTGATCCTCGGAATGCCTTGCTGCAGAACAGATTCCAGGATTCTTCTGCAGGCAAGGGTTTCAGGTGGAAGACAGTGTCATCAGATTCCAGGCAAGAATAATCAGCTATTTGATTGTGGCGTGTAGTGAGCATTATTCGACTGCCGGATTCACCATTAGGCAGTGCATGTTTGACATCATCCCAAGCAAATATGCTCCAGACATCATCAAAGACAACGATGAATCTTTTATGCTGGAGAAATGCATTGATGAGAACTTTTAATTTGTCACTGGTCATGGAATCCAGCTCTTCCGGTTAATCATGTCTTTGAGAAGCTCCTCAATGTTGAATGATTGTGAGACAGTTATCCAAGCATGGTGCTCAAAATACTTCTTCACTTGCACATCATCGTAAACTTTTTTCACCAATGTTGTTTTGCCTGCTCCCCCCGTACCCACCACCGGAACTACTTTGAGCCTTGCTCTACCCTCCAAAAGCATCCAAATAAGCATTTTTCTGAGTTCTTCAATGCCCACAAGGTCAGCTTCTTGGACTAGGAGAGCATCCCCTCGACAATGATGCCAACTTATGCTTCTAGTGCAACCGCTTAGCCCTTGCTCGAGGCAATTACTAGTATTAAATTTGCTACAGTATCGATGATGCACCTCAGAAATATGTTGCACTCTTGATCTAATGTTCTTTATCTTTGAGGTTAGGTGATTCTGAACCTTAAAATCCTTGGGGAAGCGGGCGATTTTGTGGAGGAATCCAGGCTCCTGTTTGGAAGGAACGCAGAGCCCATATTCATCGATAAGGTCTTCCATGTCGTCAGCAACTTCTCTCACTTGTTTAACCCATACTTTCAACTCTGTATCATCATCTTTCTTAGCATCTGCAGTTCTTAGGCAAGCAGTGATGCATTCCAACTCACTAGCAATGTAATCTACATCTGCACGAACGTCTCTCAAATGCTTTGACCCTGTTTCGAGGAGGGGAAAAAGCTTGTCAAGCAGAAAGCCCACAACACCTCAGCCATTCTTTTCCTCTATACTCCACTCGGTTTTTGGTGTGAATATACCTATGTTTACGACAATTTATAACACTGCATTTCATCTGCTAGAAATTGCTTTATCGGGTTCTGGTCACTTTCATATGAGCCCCACTGAGTGGAAATATGAGAGGAAGAAACGCAAACAGCTTCTGCCTCGAATTTCCGTCGATACTGGCAATGCAACAACCAACGAAATTGTTGCTACCGAAAACGTTAGGTAACATCTTTCGACACATTGGAGGACTGTTTTTTGGAGGGATTAGGTTGTCGATATCATACATTACTCGCCAAAGAAGTAGCTTGTGAAACTGTGCATCTGGACTATTAGGCTCGACATATGTAAAAGAAGTCAAGTTGAAATGGAATGTAGCTGAAGACGGCATGGCCTATACATACAAACAATGATGGGTTCATCAGATGTAGGGTTTTCTAATGGCTAAACCATCCCCAACCCATATCTCGAAATTGTCAATTTTCCCCGATTAGTCTCCTTTATCGGTTTTTGGCATCAATTGTTTTTCAAAATCTGTTTTTTTTTTTTCCCAATTTACTTTTTGTAAAATTTTAAAAAAACGTAACAATTTGTCTTATATATTGATGTGACAACCGGAATCACATTAAAAACGTAAAATTATATTTCAGCTGTCACGTCAATAAAGAGAGATAAAATGTTATATTTTTAAAATTTTATATGCAACAAATTGGGCCAAAAATGGATTTCAATGAATAACCATTACTAAAAACCAATCAAAAGGGCTGACCGAAAAAGATTGACAAATTCTGTGGGGGTACATGTTAGACCTTTTCTAATTAAGATAGATATGTTCCTTGGATGCTACATCATCAATTGGCTAGGCTAAGTATTAAATTTTGTCACTTTATTATAATTTAGTACCAAATTTTTAATTGTTACAAATTGATACTAAATTTTTTATAAATATTACAATTTGGTACCAATTTTAATTTTTGGTACCAGAAAGATAACGTAACCTGTCACATTACTCTATTATTCACGTCAGATTTATTCTCTCATTAAATTATAGTCAAACGGCGATGTTTCCAAAGATTAAGGATAAATAAATTACAAAAAGGAAAATAATATCCAATCATCGCCGTTTCGAATGTGTTTTTATGAGAAAATATAATGGAGTGATATAGCATAATATATCATTTTTTCGGTGCTGGAAATTGAAAATTGGTACTAAATTGTAACAATTAAAAAATTTAGTATCAAATTGTAACAAAGTGACAAGATTTAATATCATTTATACAATTACTCCTCAATTGGCTCCTATAACTTTTTTTCTTTCTTTCCACCACCGTCGAATACTGTTTTTACTACACAATCCAATAGGCTTATAATTACTATGAACACTATGAATTTTAAACACAACAATATAATAAAATTATATGATTTTTTTTATATTTAAAATATTTTTGTGTGAATTTTCTAGAGTTTTATATATAGTCTAATTATAAAAATTTAAAATTTTTGTTTGCTACCAACGACTATAACTACAAGATAGTCAATACATTCACGCCAGTTTTTCTAATTGTTATCTTAAACGATATTTTTTATTGCACTCTTAATTTTTTAAAAGTTTATTTCTGATAGTAATTTCTAAAACTTAAAGGAATTTTTGTGTAATTTATTATTATTATTATTGTTTTTTTTAAAGGACATTTTTTTATTGCACTCTTAATTTTTTAAAAGTTTATTTCTTATAGTAATTTTTAAAACTTCAAGGAGTTTTTGTGCAATTTATTATTATTATATTCATGAAACATTTTAGGTAAGAGTTCATGACCAGAGGTGGTTGGCTTTAATGGGGAGGCAGCAGCTGTTATTATCAATAAAGAAACCCAATTAAAAGTCACTGCCACCACGTCAACGAAGGGTCTCCGGTGACCGGTGATTTCCGCTGCGATAGGGTTCTGCTCTTCATTGATAACTATCAGTGGGAGTGTTCATGGCCTGGGTTGATCTATATTTACTATAAAGTTAAGGAAATTTTTCATAAATACTAAAAAAGAAAAATAATTATAATTCTATATGTTCTTAACATTTTTTTCAATTTTACCGAAAAATACTTTGTATAATTACACTTGCACCTCCTATATATTTTGAGTATATTTCGGGGATACTTTCAATCTAACACAGTTATGAACAAAAGCTATAAAAATCCAGTATACCTTGGACATACCTTAGGTATAACTTGAGAATACTTTCGGCTTAAAACAGTTGTAAATAAATGTTATAAAGTTTAGTATACATTGGGTATATCTTGGGGATACATTCGGCTTAAAACAGTTGTAAATAAATGCTATAAAATCCAGTATACCTTAGGAATATATTGGGTATTTTGGAGATATCTTTAGCCTAAAATAGTTGTGAACAAAGGCTATAAAGTCCAGTATATCCTGAGCATACCATAGATATATTTTGTAAATACTTTCGGTCCAAAACAGTTGTGAACAAAAGGTATAAAGCCTGGTATACCTTAGATATTCCTTGGGTATATTTTCAAGATACATTTTGCCTAAAACAGTTGTAAACAAAGGCTATAAAGTCTAGTATACTTTGGGCATACCTTGGGTATATCTTGGGGATACATTTGACCTAAAACAATTATGAACAAAGACTATAAAATCCAGTATATCTTGGGCATACTTTGGGTATATCTTTGAGATACTTTCGGCATAAAATACTTCTATAAAGCCCGGTATATCTTGATCATACTTTGGATATATCTCAGAGATATTTTCAGCCTAAAATAATTGTGAACAAAAACAGTCTAGTATACTTTAGGCATACATTGAGTATATTTTTAAAGGATAAAAAATAATTGATGATTAATAAACAAATACATACAATAACCTAAATTTTAATGATTTCAAACATGAAGACAATTCATTGAGCAATGACTATGTTTAGGAAGACATAGTCAAATGCAATGATAATCATAAATATTACTGTAAAATGGAAGTGTCACACACAAATCTCTTTCTTCTATTGTTTCTAAGCAAATCGAGCAAATTTTTTCTTCATTATTGTCATTGAATAAAATCTTTCTGAAAATTATAGTCCACAACCACTCTTTCTCTAAAAACGAAAAGTAAAAAAATAGGTACAAATGAAATAATTTTCGGTGCACATGAAAAGACAGAAAATTAGAAATAAAAATTAAAAAAATATAAAAATTTCAGTAAACCATAAAATTTTCTATAAAAAAAAATCCAACCAAATCAATTGGCCCAACCCGAACCAATTTAGTATCTAAGTTTAAAATGAATATTTACCGGGTTCGATAAAGTTTATTCAACTAATTGGATAATCGGATTACTTTGAAATTATCCAATTTATCCTTTTTCTTTCTTGCTTTTTCCCTTTCTAATTCAAGGTATCAAAAAATAAATCTAATTCAAGATTATCTAAATAAAAATAATTGATTATAATTCATAATTATTTCTTAAAAAAATAGTAATTAACAACAACGCCATAAATTAAGTTTATGTACTTCACTCCTAAACTAAATAGTAATTATTACCGAAGATAATAGGGTAATTTGTATAAAAAAACTTATACTTTCACTTTTATGTCTAAATAATTATTTATTTTTTTATTTTTAATATGCATGCTTTTAATTTCATATTAAATTTAGCTTTGAAAAGAATTTAATTTAGTAATTTTTTTTTATTTTTATCTGGCACTACGATTTAATACCAAATTAAATTTCTTTCTATACTAAATTTTATATGAAAATAAAAATATATATATTTAAAAGTTAAAAAATAAAGAAAAAAATTATTTTGATACAGTGAAAGTACTTTATGGCCAAAATAATATGTATTTTTGGCTAACAAACCAAATTTCTTATCAACACTATTTCTTAAAAAATTTTAAATCAGTAAATCAAATATACTTAGATACGTAATTAACGTTTAATGATATAATAAATTACTTGTGCAATAAATTTTTTCCTTTTAAAATTTAATAATAATAATAATAGATTATACAGTTAAAATTAAAATTAATCAATTTTCTATTTTGTAAAAGAAAAAAAAAAGCTAATATGATGAACGAAAAAATTCAAACCGTGCGCTATATTAACCTATTTTCTAGTAAGAATATTACTTAAAATGGTAAATTTTAATTATTTTTTTTCAAATCTATATTTTGAGATTGGATTTTTGTGGCTAATATCTTTAAAATAATCTTTGAATATGCAAATTTAAGGAGGATTTCATTCTTGAACTCAAAGGAAAAAGATGGATTAGTCAAATGCTCATTCTTTCCCGAATGCAGACTGAATATTTGAATTGAAACCAATTCATAATATCCAACCAGACCAGTCATCTTTGACTATTGCTGGATTGGGTTGATTTACAAGAAATAATTCATTATATTCATTTGATATTGGGTTAAATTTAGGAAATTTTATAAAATTACCTAAAAAGCTAATACCATTTTAAAAATTTATCCCCATTCAAAGTTTTTTTCAATTTTTCCAAAAACAACTTTCTAAAATTACAACACTTCTAAATCTCAAAATATATCCAGATGGTATATTTTTAGTATACATTTGGCATATTTTAGTTCACTTTTCACTAATAAAGAACAAAATAAAAAGAATTGATCATTAAAAAATAATAATAATAATAAAATTTAATCAAAATTTAAAAATCACAAATTTTCAAACAAATAATTTGGTATACCTTTAGGAATATCTTGGATATAACTTAAAAATATCTTGAAAATATTTTAGGTATACCTTTGGAAATTTCATGAAAATACTTTGAAGATATTTTGGATGTATTTTGAGAATTTTCAATAAATTCTCTAGGATGAATTCTCTGGAAATACCTTAGAAATACCTTCGGTATATTTTTGAGAATTTCACGAGAATATATCGGGTATATGTAAATTCTCTAGGATGAATTCTCTAGAAATACCTTAGAAATACTTTCGGTATATTTTTGGGAATTTCATGAGAATATATCGGATATATCTTAAAGATACTTTAGGTATAACTTAGTGTTTTTCATTTTAAAAAAAAAAAAAAGACGACATACAGATTATTAATAGTTCTAATCCTACTTATGTTCAAAGGAAGATTTTGGCCAACCAAAGAAGGATATACGATTCTGTCTAGTCCCAATGATTCACATGATATCATTTGCTCCATTTTCTTACAGGGATGAGGTGATCTCAATGGTTGATGAGATCTTATGGTGAGAATTTCACAGTGTAAAAAAATGGAATTAGCTAGATGATGCAGATTATCCCGCCCACAGTTGAATTCGTACGAAAATCATCTGTAATTGTCATTTGTTTGGCTACGGAGAAGAGAAGAACGAACATAAAAGCAGCAAAGAAGGTAACGATTGGAGTTCAGAATAGAAATTAGATTACAAAGATTATAGCTGATGCAGAGATTTAGAGAAAGAAGGAGAGGAAAAAAAAAGAAGGTAAAAGTGAAAAGTACATTTAATAAAATGAAAAAAAAAAAAAACAAAACAAAAGCATCGGTAATCTTAAAAAAAAAAAAAGTAAAAACCTGGTAATTCTTGTAAAATCTCCTAAATGGTTAACTAATAAAATTCTACCGAATTCATAATATTCTATTTATAGAAATCTACTTTCGTACTCCATTAAATAACATACATCTACTATATTAAAAAAATAACATACTTGTCTTATGTTTTATATTTTTTTTGAATAAATATCATATTAAATCATGAAATTAATTTGTACCTTTTACAATTATATCTAATTATACAAAAAATTTATTTTAAATTATATGAATTTTTAATTTAATAATAAATATAGTCTTGTATTATAAAATCGTGCTTCAAATTTAATTCACATGTCATCTGACATGTTATTTGGATAAAATTATATTATGTTATGTGTCATTTGGACAAATCTATACTTTTTGAACCTAATTGACATGTCATCCGAACAATGAATGTTAAACACCAATTATATTGAGAGTGAAATTTTGGGATACAAAGTTAGATTTATTATTAAAGTAAAAATTTATATAATTTAAATAAATTTTTTATGAATTTAATATAATTATGGAAAAGTGTAAAATTTAATGTGATATTTACTTCTGTTTTTTCCTTTAAAATTTTCTTCTATCATGACTCGACTCTTCGAGAGATGTATATAATATGAATTTTGACCCCAATATATTAGATTTGATCTTTGAAATTTCTTTTTAAAAAAATATTAATTTATTATTTGATTTTTTTATAGGTTTATAAATTATTTTATTTATAAATATGATTTTGATAAAGTATTATCCACGTGTATACACTTGTGTGCCCAGAAAGAGAGACACGAGATGTCAAGGAAAATGTGCTGTCTTTTTTTTTTTTTTTTTTTTGTGCCGTGTGGAGGAATATTACAAAGAAATCATAGACTTAGCCAATTAATTAGTTATGTTTGACCAATTTCTGTTTTCTCATACTGCAATTTTCCATCAAAGTCAGTTCCCATTTTACTCGGACGCCTTGCATTTTTCATACCGTATATAAGGTTTCCCATTTTCTTATTGATATATTTTTTTTTTTTTTCAAAAAGAAGGGTTATTGACCTAATTAGAGGATTTATCTTATTAGGTTAAAATTTTAATTAATTTAATCACATTTTATCAATTTTTATGTGTGTGTGGTAATATATTATTTGATTGATTTATGATGGATCGATACAGCTTAAAAAAAAGTATTAAAGTATAGTTTTATTGGAGGTATATAATATATAAATTTGCTAATTCTAATTATCTCAACATAAAAATAATTTATAACATACAACTATAATTTTATGCTATTTCATCTCTAAGAATATAGACTCTTTATTTTATTTTTTTTTCTTGAAAATCTTTGTGAGCCATACGAATTTTTATTATAATGTTAAGAATTTCTTCTTTCTTAATTAGAGATTTCGGAAGATTTCGAATTCGAACTCTGAATATAAAATATTTTTAAAACTTAAACTTGGCACGAATCAAAGCAAAAATAAAGAAGAAAAAAAAACCAGAAAATGATTTTTTTATAGGGATAAAATGAGGTAAAATAATTTTTAAAAAATTACATAATGTTTACATTCAAGAATTAATTTTGAAGCAATTATATTGACCATAGGCAGATTAATTTTTCATCCATAGCACCTTCCCTCTTAGGAGGTATTTGAGCTTGCAATCGAGTGTCCCTAAAAACATTTGAATTTTTTTAATTTTTTATAATATATATATATATATATATATGTTTATATTCAAAATCAATTTTGAAAGTATAAAAAAAATAAAAATTGAAAAACACTTTTTCCAAACAATGCCTAACGGGTCCTCAATAAATTACTGCTTGGCGTTCAAGGCTGCGTGTTTGATTCAGAATTTAGACCATCTGTTTATCAAACTTCAAACCTTTAGCCTAAGTCAAATTTAAGAAATCAGAATTATATATTCATTTCGGTCCAGTCAATCAACTATTACCCACGTTACACGACGTCGTATAACTGTATATATATGCATGATAGCTTCCTCTCTCGTTCTCATTCTCGTATTTCATACAAAAATTGAGAGTAATTAATTAGTTAGTTGATCAAACAAATGGGTTTCAGCAGAAAGATTTTGATCTTAGCATTTACAATTATTTTCGCTACGAGCACACTATTACAACTCGGAGCAGCCATAAGACCTTCCCATGGAGAGCAATGGCTGAATCTACATTTTCTAAGTGTCCTCCAGAAAGGTCCAGTTCCACCATCCACAGGTTCACCATGCACTTATATTCCTGGTGGAAGCGGCCACTGTCCTAGCTTGAATACCAAGAACTTTGCTGGCCATTTCAATCATGCACCACCTCCGCCACCCCCGGCGCCCTTTCCTGCCACCAGTACCTTTTTTAATCTCATGGCAGCCACTGGTGATGTCTGATATAAATTTGATGACATCTAGCTACATCAGAATCTTTAAGCTCAAATTATAAGTGTCTTCTTGAATTTACATATTTTTTTTTTTAACCATACTTAACTTTTTCCTCTCTTAATTCCTTTCTAACTTCTGTTAATTTTTCCCTCATGTACTGTTCTTACTTAATTTTTAATTGATTTTTTTGTTTGGATGAAATTGAAAATATATGTCATTTGATAATACCAATTAAATTGCAATTTAAGTACATTATTCATCCAATAAGATATATAAACTTATATTTATTTATATATATATTGAGAAATTTTAGTTAACATAGATAGAATTATAATATACCCTCACATAATTAAGGGTATAAATGAAAAACTAAAAAAAAAAAAATGGTTAACTTCAATAAAGGTATACTAGAGAATTAATAAATTAAATACTTATATTTTAAAAAAAGAAAAAACGTTGTCTTTTCAAGATAATAAAGAAGAAAAATATGAGAATTTTTAGACGGAATTGAAGAAGTATGTTAATTATACTTGGATGAAAAAAAAATGTTGTTAGGCTGCTAGTATTAATATGATTAGACTGTTGGTATTAATATTTTTAGGCTTATAATGATTTTCAAAGTCTACAATCAAATATGCTGCCTTTATGCATATAAATTTAAGGGTAAGTTTTTTTTAAAAAAAAAAATTTAACCATCCAGTATCTTATAATTTAGAGGTTATAATTTAAATTTTAATAGGTCAAAGAGGGATATGCAATGGTTTAATAATTTCAAATTACTGAATCGAATCATTAAAATTCAGTAACTGATTATCATATTAAAAAATTTTAGTTCGGTAAATAGTATTAATATTTAAGCTATTTCGGTTATCACGGTAATTACTGAATAATCGAATTTTATGTCCTTAATTTTATGATTATTTTAAATTTTTATGAATTTTATTATGATAGTTATATTTTTTAAAAATATATTTTTTATTTTATCTCAAAAAACATATTATTTTATGGTATTTTTAATTTGTGGTATTTTTATTTATATAGTATTTTTATTATAATTAAATAAATTAAAAAATTTGATAAATTTAAGTCAAATTTAAAAACTCGATAAAAATTTCAGTTATTCATCGGGTAATTATCAAAATTTCGAATTAAGTAATCGGTAACCGAATTTTTTATTCAGTGAAGCTTTTTTAAAGAATTCGATTACCGATATTTTTTCGGTTTGGTGACCGAATGTTCACCCTTACAGACAAGGGGTAGATCCATTAATGAATAAAATATTTATCATCAAGTTTTAAAAATGTTTTATATTTGACATAAAGACTTTTTGTTAAGGAAGAACGGATATCCATCATCTCATTTCAACTTTTGAAGGTAATTAGAGAATAAATTTTAGGGAAAAAAAGAATTATTTTGAGCATTTAAGTAGAAAATGTATATTCATACTTAAATAAAGCAAACCCAATCTGATTAGTGATTATGCGTTTATTTTCTTACAAGTCCATTATAATAATTTTCCAAGCCATTATCGAAAGTTGGCAAATGAGTTAGATTAAATTTTGATAATTGACTTTAATTATATGAATACATTGGCTTACATTTTCTGGTTGCATATACCTTATTTAATTTTAGTAAAAATATTCAATTAATTCGAAATCAATTGAAAAGAACTGCATAACGAAGATAACTTTTTTTTTCCCTATTTTATGAAAAAATGTGCATATGAGACTATTCAATATATATATATATATATATAAGTCTGTTCAGTGTTCAAAGTCTCACATTTTTCTTGCATAATATATATAAACCAAAAGATAATTATTATTCCACGGGATAAATGGGAAATGAAATTTTGAAAATTCGAATTAAATATTTCTTAGTAAATAGCTATGTAATTGTATTAAGTTTTGACATAGCATTAGTCAAACAAAAGCTGCTTTAAAAATGAGGAGTATGTTGACTTTAAAGTTAACTTTTTTCCTTCATTTTCCAAATTTTCAATCTCAATTTCAACAAGCAATTCTTAATTTCGGTTATTTTTTTTTCAAAAAAAATTTGAATTTAATCTACAGAAGCATCAAGCTAGCTCGCTAGACATGGTCAACAATGGTCTAGCTAGAAACCAATAACCCATGAAATTGGACTGTAAATTGCAAAGAAACAATCCATCTTTCTTCTATTTTAATGGGAACAAATTTTTACTGTCAAGATATAAGATGAGATAGTGAGAATTTATTTTCTTTTAATCAGAAGTCTCTAATTTGAGTTCTGAATATCATAATTTAAAATTTTAGAAATGAAACTCATAAATAAATGAGTATATTAGGTGCAAATTCAAACCAGAGAGAATGCATAAATAACTCATTCGAAAAGAAGTCATTTATCGTTCAGAAAAATTTAGAAAAATGTTTTTGGTTACTTGTATTAATGAATATTCTATATATCTTACAGAAGTAATTAATTAATGTAAAATTCCAATTAAATTACAAAAAAGAAAAAAAAAAGTATATGAATTAATGTGTGAATTTTAATTTGTTTGACCTGTAATTCGGTCATGATATTTAAATAATTCTTCTAGTTATAAAAATTCCTGATCAGCCATGAATTTTGTGAACCATGAGCTTGGTTTCTCATTGGTAGCAAAACCAAATTCGACTACAGGCGAGGAAAAGCACCACCAGCATGAGGGAGAGCATTACCGGCAAAGTTCATAGAGTTGACATTAGGGCAGCTCGGTCCGCCACTGCCGGGGATGTTTGTGCAACCGGAGGAGGAGCTTCCAGGGACACTTCCCCTCTGTAGAGACTGCAGACCACCGAGCTCTCCGTGCAGCTCTTCGTATAATATCCTGCTACCTTGGTATGTTTGCACATGTAAGGAAAGCAGCAAGAACACAGCCAAAGCAATATTAAGAAGCTTCATGATTCTTGAATATAATGGTGAAGAGGTGAAGAGATAAAGAATGAATTGAAGAGTTGATGAAGATGGAAAGGGTATTTATACTGATAAATTTTGAAGTTTGACTATTGACTAATGGGGTTCTTGAATTATAAAATTAAATCCAAGAAATTGAATGGGTCCTAAACAAGAAATTGAACTTGAATCCCAAGAATTTGCTCACAGCATTAATATATAATTAGTTATGGTCTTTGAGAAAAAAAGGAGTGTTGATTGATTCATGAGGTTTTACCAAAAAGGAGTGTTGATTGATTCATGAGTTCTTGTTTTACCATGTGAATTTTGGGTCAAGTGGAGATTAGCATGTGAGTGGAAATTTCTTGGGTTTGCATTTTTTTTTTTTTTTTTGGACGGTTGTAATGCTTTTAATTTCTTTTGGTTAAGGAAGTGATTGTCTGTCAATGACAAATGCAATAAGGTTGGATATATTAATTGCTAATTGCTAACCAACATCTGATTAGTGGAATAAATTTACAATTATACTATACAGTTCAACTTATTCTGCATCTTCTTATTCAGCACTAACACATATTGAGCGATTTAAGTTTATACTTTAATGTTATATTAAACAGATATTGATAAAAAAGAAATATGACATACAAGATTTTTATCCTTAAGATAGTGGAATAAACATTTGTTCTCTACATTATTGAAATTTTGAATATCAAGTATTCAAAGATCTGAAGTCTTTTAATAGAAGATTACACAGGAAAAAACTTGATCAATTTTATTTTAGCATGTTTAAGAACACGGGCATGAGAAGCCAATCTTTACATGCTACCCGTTGCTTCAGAAACTTCCTATCATGCGGATTAAATTCCATGCTTAGGCCATTTCATTCATTAACCGAGCCTCAGAAAAACACATAAAAAGCCTCATCATAACAAACTAAAATGCTGTAAGGCAAGGAAAGGCAGAAACACTCTACAAAATGTTAGCTTATGAAAAGATTACAACCTCACTCCAATTCCAAGACCCAACAATTCCCCAAATATATTATTACAATGAACAATGACCCCTAATTTTGCCGGATAATTCCTTATAAAATATCCTTCAGTGCCCACTTGAAGGCCTATATACTGCATAGCCATTGCCACTGCATCCCAAATTTGAATAATCTGGACTGAAATATGGAGAACCATCACCATCTGCATTCCTCATCCCCACTATCGATAAATCAGAGGCTGCCATCTGCCATTGGTTTGGAATCAATCCATCGATATGACCATTTGCGTACGGCAGTTGACTAGCTTGGGGAATATATTCCCTTGGTGTGTCAAAATGAGTACCAAAAGAGCTATAACTCCTTCGAAATACACCATCATGATAACTCCTAGTGCGCTCGAATCTGCAAGAGCCGCTTCCTGAAACCAAGTCAGAAGAGACACCCATATCACCTGGAAAAGAGCATTGCCTATTTAAAAAGTGTGGTCCATTGCTGATAGACTGGAAAAGTCCACCTGCTCTAGTTGCCTTCCCAATACCATGTTCCTCATCAAGCAGTTCATTGATTATATCAATATGTGGGAACTCATCTGTAACCCCTTGAGAGCTCTCTGTCCGCTGAGGTCCATTCTGTAAGCTATCTCGATTTACCATCCCAAAAGGAAATTTAGATTGTGCGGGGTTTGGGTCTCCCCTGTCAGAGCCTGGGGGCAAGAACATTGATCCAGATGTCAAAGCAGGCGCCTGTGTGTGTGCTGACAGCATGTTAACTCCCAGACTAGGAGAGCTGGCATGAGCTAAACCAGCTGAACTTGAGCCAACAGGATTACCAACAATGGCATTTCGATAGGATAAAGGAGCATAACTATGATTTGCTGGAGACGGGTCATGGGCAAGCCGACCAGTTGCACTAACTGAACGAGCAAGTGATGGGGGTGTTTGAACCATAGAAACAACAGGAGCAGTTGGTCTGGGACCAGGCATCAGAGGAGCACTGGAAGGCCTCGACATCACAGGCACTTGCTGTAAAGCTGACCGCTCAGACAACTTCAAAGTTGACATATTTTGGGTCTCAGGTTTGGACATGCCTGTATTATTAGGGGATAAAATTGAAGAGCCTGCTCTATCACCATGCTTTGTGCCATTTGTGGATGTTTTCTTGCTTTGAATGGGATCAATGGAAGAAGAGCCGTTGTTTCCTAATTTCAATTGAACAGTGGATTGAAGATTTTTAGGAGGACTAGTAGGAGGACTTCTAGAAGAGGATGCAGTTGTCCTTTCTTTAGAGGATCTATCCACATCACCTGAGACTTTGGTGCTCAGTTTCTTCTGTGGTGAAACTTCTCCAACCTACCGCATAAAAAGAATTCTCATCAAGATATACTCTTACAACATATAACCAAAAAAAATTAACGAGTCAAAAGACATAAAACAGTGCTCGTCAACAAAAAAATGTAAAAGGAAATAAAAGACAAAATGGTCAGCAAGAAAATCACATGATTAGCAGATCTTAGAGAATTTCATTCATAACTTTGTTAAACCAGGAAATGAATGGTAGCTTGTTAGCAAAGAGTTTATATAACAGCATTAACTAATCCCCCAACTTTTACCAGATTTTATGCAACCAATGGAGTTCTTGTACAATGAAGGAGAAGTTAACCAACACGAGATGAAAATAGCAAGGATGAAAACAATATATAACCACTTGCAGAAAAATAAGCCAGACAGTAAAAGGAAGACAGGGGAGACTCATGTCCAAGGAAATCTGAAAGTCACAGAAGCAACCACACAGGTAAACATCAACATGACAAAAGCTAAGGAAAACAGTAAAGTTCACACGAAACACATTCAAATATTTAATGCTTTTGCCAGCAAAAAGTATAAATATCATCGAACTAGGGAAAAAATAATGATTAGCCAATAAGAGATGTCAAACTCACCTTCTTAACTGGTAGATGCTCTGTCCAACTAATCCTATCTTGTGAGACGCCTACAACAGCCTCAGACTCACAGTCAATGGTCTTGCTACTTCCAGAAACATCATTCAGATCCCCAATATCCGCCGCAGATCCAGAAAGTTGATTATCCACTTCAGCTGTGCAACTCCCATCAGTTGCCTTACCTCGTGGATGCTTCCCTCTATATAAAATAAGCACAGGAGAAATTACATGAACCATGCTAGCAATGTACAAGGATGTGCAATTAATATATTTACCACTGTACCTGCTAGGTGATTTTACATATTGGTAGTTCGAATAAGAATTCCCCTTATAGAAGCCATTGGTTACAACTGATGGGACTGAATCTGTGGAGCAAGTTGAGGAACTATCATCCATTGCAGATGTGCTCCTTTTCTCAGAAGTCCCATTTGGTATAGATGACAACCCGCTAATTCTGCCGCTACAAGCTTCTGTGGAAGGATGAACTTCTGAAGTGTCAGTATCCCAGTTGACAGGACTTGTATCTCTGTCTTCCGAGTCAGGCTGCAGTGTGTCAGCAACACCATCTACAGAATCAGACACATCAGACACATCTTCCAAAATATCAGGCTTGTCAACAACAGGCTGTGCTTCTACCAAAATGGAATCCTTTTTCTCACTACACGGCATTTCCTCTTGGTGCTTGTCTAGTATTGCCCTTTCATCCCTCCCTTTATCTTTCCCTTTGCGATTATTCCGTTTTTGTTTAGCCTGTAATTTATGCAACCGGTACTTCAGTAAATAACTATCATTTAATTAATTATCTGCTAAAAAAACCATGTATACTTAAATATAATATATCCAGGGAAAACCAAGAATTAATAAGAAGGAATGAAATTGCTCCAGTAAATAAATATCAGAAATCATATCTTTCAAGCCACATTTATGTTTTTGTAGAATCTCTCTCTCTCTCTCTCTCTCTCTCTCTCTCTCTCTCTCTCTTTTTTCTCTATGCCAGTCAAGAAGAGCAATGAGGTTACTTCTTGTGAAGAATAAAGGAGATCACCTGTTTTTTCTTAGATTTCTTTTCCTTGTCATTTGTTCCACGTTTAGCCTTCTGCTCACTCTCAGCTAGCCATTGTGCCTCTTCTTCACGAATTAGTTCTTCTTGCCTCTTCCAAGCAACAGCTTCCTGGTAGGCAACTTCAATTTTGTGACTACATGTAGAAGAGACAGAATAAGGAACATGAAGAAATAATTTCAATCCACAATGCACATAAAAATGGCAACTCCATGATCATATGATAATGGCTCCATCAAATAATAAAAAATCATTAGTGCCCCACAACAATTAACTAGCTCAAGTACGAGCAGATAATCAATATCAAAAAAATTTCCTCAAATTCAAGCAAGAGGACTCCAATTACTGAAGAATATACCCGTGAAGTTTAAAAAAATAAAAAATTAATAGCCACCCCTATCTTCAAGGCAACACAAAATCCAAAAAGAATACATGTCCTGAAAAGGAAACGGAGAAATACTTATCTCCAAGATGAATTTGATATATAGAAAAAAGAAACCACCACCACGAAAAACATCAACGGCCGAAAGCCATAATATCTCTCCAATCATTATAACTCAATATTAACCAATCAATTCCACTATAGACAATGCCAAGGAACCTCTTTTCAATGAAAATCAACAAAGGCTCCAAGCTAAGTGAGTATGAAACACATAACAATACAAGTCTTTAAGAAAGATGTACTTGCAATCTTTCAATCCCATTCAAAATTCCTTTTGTATTGCAAGTGTCAATTGCTTTGTGATCAACCGCAAGATGACAGAATAAATTTTGCAAAACATCATACTAATAGCAAAGATGCATGGAACTTTATTAGTCCAATACCCAAAGGTCACTCCTGTTACAAAAGAAGGGACAAAACAGCATAAAACTCCCAAATGGGATAGTTTAAATAAAATAATGCAAGTATTTGAAGTTTGGTGCCATCAACAGTTTCAAACCAAGAAAGTAATTGCACCAAAAAAACATGGGAAAAAGAAAATGATTTAGAAAATTCAGTTATAATAGGCAGATATATTACTTGAAAATATGAGCAAGAACAAATATTTCCACAGTCCTACGACCCAATTCTGTAAGACGCCTTTCATCACGCTCAATGGAATCCTTGTTAAAGTCTTCACCAGAATTTCCATCCTGCATACAAACATAAATAGTTTTTTTTGTTGACATATCAGATGCCATATTCATAAAACCAGTGTCCAATAGGATCCAAGGAGATAGTAATTACGTAAATACTAACATACACAAGTACACATATACTTGGACAACAAAATAGGGGCAAAAACAATATGTTACTGTAATATGTCAAAATCCTCTTTCCCAAAAATAATTTTCATTCATTCTAGCAATCATTTAAATTGATGTTAATTTTGATATGCTGGAAAGAAGAGGGGAATCGAACTGATAAAACTATTCTTGCATTTTGGCTCATTGTAACTAATCACTATCAAACATATGAGAAGAATATAATTAAAATATTTAAGACGGATGCACAAGCAAGTACAGAAAGGAAGAACACTATGCCCCCACAAATTTTGACACCATCATCATGCCACCACTGCCATAGCAGCACTACAGCTCTAAAATCATCATTACAGCCAAGCAGTGGAACTCCTCCCAATGCAGCCAGTGGAATAAAATACATTCTGTACCTTATATTTTGTTCTTACTGAATATCTGTTGATTCTGTGCAAACAAAATGTTGCTAGGAAAGATTAATATTACACACACTTCCGACATGGACCTGAAGTTTAAGCCTGATGATATAAGCCAAAAGTTTTTGATACTGAATGACTACATTAACCAATTTGTGAAATATCCAGGAATTTATTCTACAAGCAAGGTGGCAAGCAGAACAAATACAGCCTGGAATTATTATGACCAACTATAATAAGCATTTGCATTAAAGTATATCAGACAACTTCAACCAATAAATAATCATATCGCTGTACCAACCTCTATATATATAATATATATAGATTAATTTCATACGTCGTCCCTAAACTAGTAACTTATGTTTATAAATTCCTTATATCTTCTACAAATCATCACATCTTATTTCTGTATCAACAATATGACAATATCCATTCGAAGCTGATATTAGATGGTTGTTGTGGAATTCAATAAGGTGAGGGCACATAATGAATTTTTTAATTTTAACATGAAAAATTTGCCACTTTCTCCTCCTCATCCATCAAATGTTTTGTCTTTCTTCAACAGAGAGGAAGGAAAACAAGTAACTAATTCTTCATAATAATTAAAAAAAAAAAAAAGAATTATATGGAGCCCACCTGCACAATTAAAAGTTTTGAAAATATGAGTTACTAGAGTTCAAATCACCTTTCTAGTTGAGGGTTTACTGGATTCTAACAAAAAGGATATTGTTGTACAAGAAGAGTACAACAATTTTAAAAAGGACAAAATGTAATCTGAGGACCTTATTATGCATCATTCACAACTTCATGAATTAAAAGCTGAAATTTACCCTAGAATATATCACAAATTTTGAGCACAGATAACCAGAGTTCAAAATCTCAACCTACCTTTGTGCGATTCTGTGGGCCCTTTTCATCTTTTGGAGGCAGTGGTTCCAACGCAGCCCTCTCTAGTAGTTTTAGCACATCATCCACTAATACAAACACATCTTTGTCCACACAAACAATTGGATCAGGTATTTGTTCAGCATCCAACAATTTTATTCCCTCCTTCCCACTCATATTTAGGCCTTCAAGAGCCTTTAATCCACTATACAAGGAATCCATAACCAAAGTAGATGTGACTTCCTTGTCTATAAAGAAATGTTTCACAACTACTTTCAGAATCACATCTGTTTTTTCCCTAGACAAGTGACGCCGGGCATTTTGATCCATTCCTTTCCAGAAATCATTAAAGCTGCCAAAATACAATTATCCGTGACATATAATTAGTACTAAATAGTGGGAGAACAATTAGTACAATGAGCTACAATAGCATCAAAAAATGAACTAAGGGAAGAAAATCATTTAAGAAGCTACAAATTCCTCAAAGCAGACTGAGAAAATGTCCGACCACAGAATAAATACCCAAAGCCAAAAGTGCTCCTAACCAAAGCCAAATTTTCAAAAATATGGTTATAAAAAAAGCAGAAAAATAATTAATGAAGCAGCGTAACTACTGTCAAATAACATGTTTAATAGTTGGAACTAATAGTGGCAAGTGGCAACTGAAATGTTTTAAGTGATGCAACAGATTCAGATTCCATACCTTTTCCATCTGTTTTTGTCCTCTAATAACTTTCCAAGCTTGCTTCGCCTCTCTTCCACAAATCGCCGACAAATCTGCTCTACATTTGTCAAATACACCCTAACAAGTACCCTCCTATAATGACAACCAAGGCAACGGAAAGGCCGATCTGCTCTCTCCCTAAAGGCGATATAAATATTAATATTTTTTCTTTTTTGAGAAGATAAACACTTGAAGCATTTTCAAAAATGCTAAACACCACATATTCTATATCACCTAACCCGCTTATCACAACTCTCAACAGAGAGAATTTCAAGTGGATGAATCTCTTTTGAAAATTTCATTTCACAGTCTGCCACTATGGCATACTAAAATTCAAATTCATGCATAGTTTAGACCAAACAATATAAAACAGAGATACTAGATTAAAATTTCAGATCAAGGAGGTGTACTCCACACAGGAATATATACTTCACATGGGAGGCAAATTCCATGAGTTAGAAAAAGAATGCTTTGTTCCTGAGGCACAAATGACTATATCAGACATGATATTTGAAAATGAAAAGTTAAATCTGAAATGACTATTATCTAGTAGAGCACTCACTAATTGCTGTAAACACAATATATATATATATATCAAAATGATTCCCAGTTCGGATGAAGCATTTTAGGACATTACGGGCGAGGTCAACACTTGTCTGCATAAATCTTATGCTAAAGTAAATGCATCTAGTAAGAGCCAATTCTTCATGGAGATGTATGTACGAACTCTAAGGGAAAACACACACACACACAATGACCTTATTAGCATGCCTAAAAATGAAATAGAAGGATCAGGACAGGAAGAAGAAATAGTCAATAGTACTTTATCAGCGACCCTTTTCTGAATAGAATTGATCTAAATTTTATGTTACCAAAAAACCAGTCAACAAAATGACAATGCAACACAAAAGTCTCTTTAGAATTATTAATTACTTATCAGGACTAAGCAGCCGAGGACATTAAATAATATAGCATAGTAGCATTGTCACAAACTTGCAATAAATGGCACAAGACAGTGAAGAACAAGGAAATACATTGATTATCAGATACCTGATGACCTGCACTTGGGCCTTTATAATAAGTGTATCGGCTGCATCTAAAAATCCATCTGACACTTTTGATAATTCCATAAATTTTTTCCAACCCCAGTCATGCTCTTTCTTACAGAAACGGTGTAATGTATCTGCAAAATTTGCAATTAGTCTAACAACATCAAGAACTGTATTATGTAAAAAACCATTATCCAACAGACCAACCTGAATATTTTGATTTTTTTGGATCTTTATTTACGACAGCTATTGTAAACTGTGCAAAATGACTCCAACCTAGTTCAAACACAAAAGAAAAATCATTATGTATCGTCACAGAGAATAAAGAACATTGATCATCAAAGAAATTACTAATTCTGAACTCATAACACCTGGAAGAAGCTTGTCATGGTTGGCAACACAAAGAAACAAAGAAAGATGATTGCAAACATCACAACCTTGGGGATAAATTAATATATACCTGTGACCCAACACAAAAAAAAAAAAAGGCTTGAATCAAAATCCAGATCAACTTTTCATGCTGGGATTTTCAGCAAGTCATGTAGTTATCTGTGATGTTAACATCCACAAAATACCAACGAAACAAGGATACAAACACATTCACCAATGTCTAACGTCCTATTATATAGAAGGTTGCCATTTAGAATATTATCTATTGAAGTAAAAAGCCATAACATGCACAATTAGTTGTGAAAATAAGGAACATGTAATATGTAATGTTCACACACCTTTTTGGTTCTCGCAAATTCTCTCCATTCTCCACAAAGCTAAAGCTAAATCAATTTTCACAGATTTTGACAAATATGTGAACCCATTAAATGACATATGACAATTAAATGATTGCACAATTTCAGCTCCATTCCACTGCCTATCATAAGATAGTGAGACACTTCTGGTTTTTTTGAAATCAACAATTTGAGAAGACACTGATTTCAAAAATAATGTCCCGACACAATGAGCAAGCAAAAATGCATGCATATAAGCTAAAATGAAAAGCCAAACTATATACTGTAGGACTGTAGACCCAAATATGTCTCTATCAGTGTGAGCAGCCAAATCTGTCTATACAGGAATCCAAAACAGTTTTTTTTTTTTTGGAAAAAAAAGAATTTGGAGAAAGTATTGTTAGAAAAATAATAGCAAAAATCTAAACAAAGTAAAACAGAAAGCATGAAAAAGAACAATCAAAAGCAAAGTCTCATACCATTTGTACCCGCCAATCTCAAATACATCACCACGAAGTTCTCTTTTGCTAATCTGTGAAAATTTATCTATCTTCCATGTATGTTTTCCATATAACTCAGAAGGTTTTGGCCCTAAAAAGAAAAGTTCAGCAAAATCAATCACATATTAGTTTGGATAAATGGGAAATGAACAGAAGCATGAAAAAATTGACCATATATTAAGCAACAAAAAAGAAAAAAACTGAGGTCCACAGATATTAGTGCAACCATATATACAGAAAGTATAAACTTTTGGCTTATTTCAGACATAGCCCTCTAGGAGACTACGCAACTCAACTAAGACTTGAACCCAACTTTGGATGTAGTGATTAATACAAAATAAAACAGGTAGGAACCAATCAATTTGATACTTGGCGCAATCAATATTAAAATAATAAATGTATCTACAATTATCGAAAAAATCTTAAAGTGAATTTTTCATTCAAAATCCATAAGCTATATTTTTCATTCGAAAAATGTCAACTCTGAAACTGTGTGGTCATGGCATCATAAAGGAAACCCACATAAATCAAAATATCCGCAAATCCTTTTCTTCCACCAATTTGTTTTCATCTCTTTGCCAAGAAGAAAAATGAGAACATGTGAAAGGAACGGAGTTTTCAACTTCATGTAATCTGCTTTTGGTTTTCAATAACAATGGAAAAGGAAACACAATGACAAAATTTAGAGTCTACACCAGTAGAATTCAAAGATCGAGTATTAGTGATACATCAGCTTTGGCAATGAAATCCAATATATTTAAACTTATAATACTATAAATTATAATTGTGATAAAACCAACAAAGGAACTTCAGCAGTCAATATTCCTGCATACATGTGCAACCATTTATAACAAATGAAAACATTCTCCATTCCTCTCTTAAATTCCACCTAAAAAAACTGTACAAAGGCAAAACGTTGTCTGCTAATCCATTTCAGTAAATGCACCTTTCTCTCACGAGGATAAAGCACCCCTAGGTTTAAAGTAAAAGAGAAAGAATGTCAGTGATTGAGCTTGGACTACAACAATTACAATCTTCAGAAAAAGTAATAAGAACAAGGGCTTTTATTTTATCACCCTGGCATCTCCAGAGAAGGTTAAGGGTTTATTCTTATCACCCTGGTGTCTACAAGTCCAAGCAAGCAGGGTTTAGTGTTTAACCACAAAGATTGCCATTATCCAATGTCCAACACTCAAATCACCTTATAGACATCACCAATTACAAAAAATAATTCTGTTAAATTACAAAACCAAAACAGTAGTGATATCAGTTACTAAAATTGCATACCTCGACCATCATCATCATCGGTGTCCCAGTAAGGGGGAGAAGTTGATGGGGTTCCATTTTCCACCTGCTCAGAAGACCGCCATTCTGCTAATGCTTCACCTGATGGGCAGCGCTGCCCACTGGAAATCCCCTCTATAGACCTTCCAACTCCAACTTCCTCACTCACAATCCCAGCCATTTCCCACTCCAAAACTCTTTCCCCCACAATCCTTCAACTCCACTTACTGTATGACAGGAAGACCTTGTAAAAGAATGAACAAATTTAGCCCTCTTGCATCAATTTGTAAGTCAAGAAGCATTTTATGCACATAATTAGCTGTCAATCTGACTCCAATGAAAGTAAAAGTAGCATGCATCCTAAAATTAATTTTACATATATATACTTCTATTGTTAAAAAAAAAAAAATTTAAAGCCAAAAATCAAAATATACAGCATCAGAGAGTGTCAATATACAACTACTGAAATTTATAAAAACTTCTGTTTGGTTGCAGAGAAATGTGAGAGGATGGGAGAAAATAAATATTGAAATCGTCCATCAATTGAGGAGTCACTAAAACCAGAACCTCTAGCTAATATCTCGCTTAAGGTTTTCATCTCCCAAACGCCAAAATAAAACTGCTTGCACTCATCTCATCTCTATAATTCACAATCCCAAGATTTCCCGGTAATCAAACAAACCCAACATACACATCTGCAAATTCAAAAACTCACCATCCTAAAACCAAATAGTAATAAACCCTGATATTTCAATAAAACTTTATAAATTGAAGCTAAAAAATATGAAAATGATTACAAAAATAATAAAACAAATTAAGAACCCGCAGAAAACGAAAGGCATCTCATATCCCCTATTGCATTAGAAGCACGCTAATAAAAAACCATGATAATCAGGGACCAAAAAACCTAAGATCGAATTCACAAGGAATCCCCAAAACCCCGATCAAAACCAAACCCTAAGGACCACAAAGATGAATACGAACCAAACAAATAGAGACAGAGAATTGGAAACGGCAACGAATAGATCGAATGGAGACACAAACCTGAGCTTTGTTAAACGGATTATGGGCAAGCTCTGAAAATAGAGAGGGAGAAAAAGACGAGAGAGAGAGAGAGAGAGGACCAAGGAGCAGCAAAAGAAAGAAGAGAATAAGAGACCAAAGGCGAAGCCTATAAAAGATAATTTTGTATTTTTATGCTGTTAAATATTTAATTAAATTAATGGACTTCTCTTTTTGTAATATAAAAATTAGTTATTTTGTTAATTTTTAAATGATGGAAATGAGGAGAGATAAATTTTTTAAAATAATTTTTTTATTTTTTTATTTTCTCCTCTTACTGTGTTGAAAAATATTCTTGGTATTTCTCTTTTTTCTTTTATTTTTAAAAAAAATTGAAGCAGATATGGAAATAATAAAAATATAAAATAGGAGAAAATAACATGAAAATATAATAAAATTGAGAGAGAATGTGCAGTGTTGTGTAGGGGGTCAGTGGGCAAATAAAGAATAGTTGAACATAGCGAAAGATTAATTTCAACTATGCTCGTCAAATTTTATTTTTATTTATATAAAATTATTTTTTTTTTCCTTCTTAAGGCAAAAACGAGGTGGCGGTGGATTTCCTTAATTGGCTAAACACAGACTGGAGCCCACGTTTTATATTTTCACATTCTTTTTTTTTTAAGAGAATTTCTAATTACATCGGGTGCATTAAAACTATTGGATTATAAATTTTTAATCTCATCCGTTGATAATGAATAGTTGAGATTAAAAGTTGATGAACTAATGGTTCTAAAGCACCAAATGTAATTTATACCCGGTGTACCGCAGAAATCTTCTTTTTTTAATTATTTTTCTTTATTTTTATTATTTGATTTATTTGGAAATGTGTGGTGTAATTTACTTGTTTAGGGTTTGTGTCATTGTGGCGATTGGGGTTGAGAAAAATGTAGATGTAGAGCTGATAAAATTGGACATGACGATATGATAATATAATAAAAAATAAATTTATTAAAATAACATGATTAATAAATAAACAGAATTATATAGTACATATGGTGTAATTTATACTGATTGTTTTAAATTATTGAATTATCAATTTTTAATTTCACTTATTAATTATTAATAATTAAAATTAAAAATTAATGATTTAATAATTTCAAGACTATAAATATAAATCACACTAGATATACTACAGAAGCTCTCAATAAATAAATTAAGTTTAGAATTATTTCTTTGACATGCATGTAATATAATTACAATCTATTTGATATTTTAATGATATTTAGATAATAATCTCAACATAAAATATAAATTAAATGAATTGTTTGTTTGTTTTTTTTCACAATAGTTAACTAATATATATTATGATTTTAAGAATATAAAAATGATAAGTACAAGGGTTGATCTAGATTATAAACCGTAATTGTAATATAATTACAATCTGTTTTTTTTTTTTTCCTTCTGTAGCCTAATTTTCTTTATGCCCTCAAAAGCCCTCTATTCCTCTATTTTTTTTTTTTGCATATCGTAGTTGTCCGCTACTTTTTATATATGTTGGAGTTGTTTGCTCCTTTTCCCTTTTTTTTTTTTCCTGATCTTTCCTCTTGGCAATCGTCTTTGCAGCCTTCTATTATTCTTATTTTCACATTGCAGGTGTGCATTATTTCTCTCAATGTATATCGATTTTACTGCGTAAAGATTTTGAATTTGGATAAATAGTTAAAATAATAATATTATATGCAATTTTATATATAATATGGTGACAAACATATTGATTTATTTATGATCTGAAAATAAACATATTGATTGGATTGACGTGATACGATATGCACGAACTACCAACTTTGCATAAAAGTAATGCAATGGAGATAGCAGACTTGATTTGGGCTTTGATTTGGAATGGCTTGGTTTTGGGTATCATTTGGAGCAACAAAGGCTGATTGTTGTAAGATCTCCACTTCTGTCCCGTTTATAAATTTACTCTAAATCCCGGCAAAATATATATATATATATATATATATATTAATATTTATCTCTACTCTAAATGTGTCGGATATCCCAAATGCAGTCGACTATTTCCGCTATATTTATTAACTTTGTTATATTTTATACATCTATTTAAATAATTAAGTTTATTTACATCAAAATAAAAGCAAAAAATTTTAAAAAGATTCAGCATTTTAATTTTTTAATATTCTGTAATTCATTCTTAAATTAATTATTTCATAAATAACTAGCAAAATAAATGTATCCACTTTAAAAGAAACACCAAACTATTATAACTATAAATCTAAAAATTTAAACTAATTGTCTATATCATTATTAAAATCAAAATAATTCAAAAAGATAAAAAGTGACAGTATTTTCATACGGTTACAATCATATCAATATGCATTAATGAAATTGTAGTCATTAATTACTTCACTATTAGTCTAAGATTATTCAAGCAATCATTATATGCATTAATTTAATAACTTTTATTCATATATCTCAAATATATAATTTATTCAAAAAATATAAACATTATTTATAACATTTAAACAACAATTCGTATATTATTTATAATTAATAATTTATATATATACATATTTGAGCGGAGTACATAAATACTTTCATTGTTTCCATCTTCATTAAATATCATTTTAATTTTTTAATATTCCATAATTCATTCTTAAATTAATTATTTCACAAATAACTAGTAAAGTGAATATATTCACTTTAAAAGAAACACCAAACTATTATAACTATATATCTAAAAATTTAAACTAATTGTATATATCATTATTAAAATCAAAATAATTCAAAAAGATAAAAAGTGACAGTATTTTCATACGGTTACAATCATATCAATATGCATTAATGAAATTGTAGTCATTAATTACTTCACTGTTAGTTTAAGATGATTCAAGCAATCATTATATGCATTAATTTAATAACTTTTATTCATATATCTCAAATATATAATTTATTCAAAAAATATAAACATTATTTACAACATTTAAACAACAATTCGTATATTATTTATAATTAATAATTTATATATATATATATATATATTGGAGCGGAGTACATAAATACTTTCATTGTCTCCATCTTCATTAAATATTATTTTACATTTTTCCGTAATCTATCCCAACTCCAGTCAAAAATTAAAAATCCACTCTATTATGATTGATATGGAACGGAGAACCACGAATATAGTTGAATTGCCATCCCTAGGTTTCATATTATTATAATTTCCAATCCAATATAGGGGCTTTTTCATACATGGAAAATGGTTAATGTTAAAATTAAAAACAAATGTTTTGGTGCAAATAGAAAGGAAAAAATATTCTATTTATTCTATAAGTTTTGATATATTATACCAGTATTCATTTGAGATTTAAAAATTATATAATTTCTTTTATTATATTATCCTAATACATCATTTTATTAGATTTTCTATTAAAAATATATTAGATTGTAGTAAAATAACAAATAAAAAATTAATATTGTACTAGTATCCTCTATAAATTTGATTTATTATATTATTAACCTCTATAAGTTTGATTTAGTATATTAGTACCTCTTTGAAGTTTAACACCTTATACATTCTTTTTGACTAACGTTAAATGACTTAAAATTTAATAGAATTACTACATAATTTAACGGAGATAAAATAAAATGAGCAGATCGTATAATTTTTAAATTTTAGAAAAATGATAATGTAATATATCAAAACGCATAGGGAAAATAGTAATTTTTCCAAATAAAAACATAATTAAATTGATAAAATAAAGAATAATGTGTATTATTGAAATGAAATAGGATCAAAATTAATATTGTAGAGTGCATAGAATGGATGAATTTTACCAACAGTCCTCCAATTATATAACTGGAAACAATTCGGTACCTGAAAGATTATTTGTAATACAAAAGTATCTTAATTATCTAACTCGTAACAATTCGGTACCTGAAATAAAGTATCTTAATTATCAAACTCGTAACAATTCGGTACCTGAAATATTATTTGTAACACAAATGTATCTCAATTTTTATTTTGTAACACAAAAGTATCTCAACTTTTATTTTGTAACTAAATAATATTTCTGTATTTAAATGTTAGTCTCTCTAATATAAGTGTGATATAAAATATCCACATCAAATAAATTTTAATAAAAATAAAATTAGATGTAATATTCGCATAAGATAAATTTCAATTTTATTGACTGTGTATTACAACTAATTTTGTTTTTATTAAAATTTATCTAGATATTTCATGTTATACTTCTATTAAATAAACTAATTGATGTTTGATAGTGATGTTAAGTGTTCCAAAAGCAGATTTTGAATTTTTTTTATTTAATTGACTAATTTTTTTAAAATTTTTATGAATTATTTTTTTTTCAAATATACTTTTAGCAAAAATATCTATTTATCTGTATTTACCAAAAATAGTTTTTAAAATACAAAAAAGTTAAAAATAGAAATTTTTTTTCCAAAAAATATTTTTTCCAAACACAATACTAAATGAACCATAATAGTTGAAAACATAAGTACTATTTAGTTACAAAATAAAAATTGAGATACTTTTGTGTTACAAATAATTTTCAAAGTACTGAATTGTTATAATTTACAAATTGAGGTGTCTTTGTGTTACAAATAATATTTCAGGTATCGAATTGTTACGAGTTAAATAATTGAGGTACATTTGTGTTACAAATAATCTTTTCAGGTACCGAGTTGTTGCGAGTTATATAATTAGAGGACCGTAGATGAAATTCACCTACATAGAATATTTTCAAGAAATATGGATGATTAAATAATGGGTAAATTACAAAAAAAAAAAATCACCAACTTTGCACTTTATCACAAATTATATATAATTCTTTAAAATTTTAAATTTAATTATATGTATTTTAAATTTTGTAACAAATTTTATTTTGGATTGACTAGATCTTATTCTGAGCCTGCATGACAATAACCTGGAAAAATATAAAAAATATTTAAAAAATGACATGACATAAACGGTGGATCTGATGTGGAAAAAATTGGCAAATACATAAAAATAGCGTCGTTTTGTACAGTACAAAATCTAATTTGAAATTCTTTATGTTTGAAGCAGTCGATTTTAAATGTATTTCTGTAACAATCTTAAATCACAGCTATTTAGTATTGATAATAAATTCGTAAAATTTTCAAATAAATAATTTTAAATTGAATTTTGATCTGTACAAAATGGGTCAGAGTGAGGTCCAGGCTACCTTAAATAAGATTTATTATAAAATCTAAATATATATAATTAAATTCAAATTTTTAAAAAATTTAATATTACTGTGATAAAATATAAATTTTATGATTTTTCTTTTTATAATTTACCTTTAAATAATTGCTAACTAGAAACAAACATTAACAAACTACGTAGACGAATCATTAAACTAAGATGTTAGTAACATGTTCTGTAAAAAAAAAAAAATGTTAGTAACATGTTGACGACAAAATATTTATCGATGCTATATTATTAATTATTGACTGTTATGTCAATTTATTTATTGAAAAAACAAAATTTTCTTAAATACTAAGCGACAAAAAAATTCGTTCAAAATTTATTATGACAAATTAGTATAATTTTTTATCACACTGGTCATCATTCCTTTTTGTTGCTCTCTTTTGAAAATTATATATATATATATATATATATTTTTTTTTTTTACATAATAATAAAATTTTTAAATTTATTACTTAAAATTAGGATTTCTATTCGTATTTATAATAATTGAAAAGGTATTAACTTTGAATATCATTTGTTATCCGCATTTAATATTTTTTTTTTGAAAATCACCTTTAATAATTTCTAAAAATTTAAAATTGATAAAAGTGAGTTGAGAATTTTACAAAAATAGAAAAAAACATATAAAAATTTACAAAAATATTGTTCGTCAAAGTTTTTTCCAAAAATGTTGAAAATATTACATACACAACATTTTTTTTCAAAAATATTAAAAATTAAGATTTACTGCAAAATTTATGAAAATTGAAATTACAAAAGTTTTATAAAAAATTTGCTTAAAGTTTATTCAAGTTATACTCAGAATTTACCTAATATTTACTAGAAAATTAATGAAAGTTGAAATTACACAAGATTTACTCACTATTTACCAATATTTACTAAAAAATTACCTAAAATTGGCATAAGGTTTATCCAAATTTTACCAAATGTTTACTATAAAATTAATGAAAATTGAATTTATAAAAAGTTTATAAAAAAATTTACTCAATATTTACTTAAGTTATATTAAATGTTTACAGAAAAATTAATAAAAGTTGAAATTACACAAGATTTATCAAATATTTACTTAAGATTTACTCAAACTATACCCAATGTTTAAATAAAATTAATAAAAATTGAAGTTACATAAAATTTACTAAAATTTATTCAATATTTACCAAGGTTTACCTAAAAATTACCCAAAATTTATTCAATATGTACCTAATATTTACCCGATATTTATCCAACATTTAGCAAAAATTTAATGAAAATTAAAATTACAAAAAGTTTATCCAAAACTTATCTCAATGTTTACTTAAGATTTACTACAAAATTAATAAAAGTTGAAGTTATATAAGATTTACTCAAAATTTAGCCAATATTTATCAAATGTTTACCCTAGGTTTATTCAATGTTTACCATAAAATTAATAAAAATTGAAGTCACAAAAAGTTTATTAAAGATTTATTTGAATTATATCTCATATTTATCTAATGTTTATAAGAAATTTTATCAAAGTTGAAGTTATGTAAAGTTTTCCTAAAATTTATCTTATATTTATCTAAGATTTACCCAATATCAAGTTAATCTCTCAACTAAAAATTACTAAAAATCTATCTAAGGTTTACTAACCCTAAATAATCTTAATTAAGTTAATTAAACATAAATTTATATATTTTTTTGTAATTAAGATTTGTTCAAGATTTATTTTGGTAATTAAATTAATTAAATTTTACTTATTTTTTTGGTAATTAAGTTAATTAAGTAATGATTAAAAATAAATAAATATATATATAAAAATTAATAGCAGTCATACAAGTTAATAAAATTATTAATCTATATTTAAAATATAAAAAATAATCATTTGTTGTCTTAATTAAATGAAAAATATGTTAAATACACAATAAAATATAATATTTTTAAAAAAGAAAAATTAGTAAAAATAAAAATCCAAAAAATAAGATTGAAAACTCTGAATTTTTATCGGTATAATTAAAAAAAAAATTTGGAACATGTAAATTTCTCAAAGTGATTTAAATAGCTGAGCCCAATTGAAAATTTTTGCTGTTGCCCTAGCTCGAATTCAAACAATTTGCTTCGAGCCGATTGACCATAATTGTGAGTGGTTGAAGGAAGAAAAAAGCGGGGGCCCATTAGCCGTTAATTCCTCGGCTGTGCCTATCTGTTCTGTTGTAACTGATGTTCCTCTCCTCTAACAATGGTGTCGCTCGTCTTCAATCTCTTACTCTAGCCTACAAGTTGCAAGGTTTGCCTTCTTCTTTCCTTAAAGCACTAGATTGGGAGTTTGGGGCCTTTTAGCTTTTTGATTCGGAACGCTAATTCGATCGTGTCAGTACCCGAACGATTATCGTCTTGAATCGTGCGTTTTAGATTGCTGATTGTACAGAGGTAAGCGATTTTCGGTAACCCTGGTCTGAACATTAACCTATCAGTGGGGAAAAAATTGCAGATTACACAACAATGTCAACAATTTTCACAACTTGAATTTATCGTTGTTTTTAGTTTTAATTATAGCCGAAGCGCTACAATCATTGCCTCGTATTTAATTCTTTATTTGGATTGCATTTTTGGGGTAAGATAGGGATTGAATAGAAAAGCCTCAACAATTTCCTTAGCAATTACATTTCAGTATCTAGGAAGTGTCAGTGCAACCAACTATGTTCCGTTGATCAAAGTCTATTGAATTTTTTATCAGGCATTACGCACTTTGCACTCACAAAACTAGGGGTGTCAATTCTCGTTAACGGGTTGTGTCTTGATATACTCATGATATGATAAGGGTCAATACAAACACAATACGATAAGCTAATCTTATCTAAAATTTGAATATGAACACGACCCACTTAATAACGTGTTAATACGGCATGACACGTTAACACGATTATCCTATACAATTAGTATAATATGATCTAGTTAATGTATAAATAACGTGTCGGGTTAAACGTGTTGACATAATACGACACAAATTATTAATAGATTAAATGTGTTTTTTTTTGTGTTAGCAGGTCAATCCGAACACAACATGTTAATTTTTGTGTCTTTATCAGATTGACACAATTGTGACACGAATATGTTAAACCTTAATCCTAACCTGCAAATATCGTATTGGGTTTGTATCGTGTTTATTATTGCCACCCCTACACAAAACATAGTTTTACTTACGCACCCTAGGCAATTTTCATAGAACAACTCCAATATAAGTAAGTATTACCTGTAAGTGCGCTAGATACCAATACCATTCCTGGATGGTCTGGACTTTAAAGAATCAGAGATCGCCATTGTATGCACTTTAAACTCATTCAATCCATCAAGTGTTGTTTCTCTTAAAATTCAAGCTTATTGTATCATCATCCATGGTTAAAGTTGAATAGAAGAAAAAATTGCGAAAAATTGCGAAAACTAGCGGAATCTTTAAATAATAGTGTGGAAATTAGTGAAGACACTAAGCCCTAGAGATAGAAGAGAAATTTCAAACCCTAATGCTCTGATAGCATGAAGTCATGAACAAGAGTATTCAGAGACGAAAATTAAAATTTGGTAAAGCGGCTTTGAAGAAAATGAGCTAATATTGTTCAACCACAGATTTAGTAACAGTTGCTTCCTATATATGAGTCAATATGCTAGCTCAGCATACTTTGCTGTAACTAAAAACTGGCTGATAATAAATCAATATTCCTACACAAGTTTATTAAACCATCATTTATCTTTCCTTCATCTCAAATATGATAAGATTAAGTATTTTACCTCCTATACCTTACTTTACGTCCATACACCCTATCCAAACAAAGTATGGATCATGGATGGACTGAGTACATATTATAGTTTCCCATTTGGCTTTTCTTAAAACTATAACATCTCCATGTGCAGGTACATAAGCTGAATGGAGCAATATGGATAGTCATAACCTCCCTTTTGAAGTGGGCCAAGATGTAGAGACAAGATCTTTTCTCTCTGGTTATCGTGGTGCCTGGTTCCGTTGCAAGGTATTCCCCAATGGTCAATTAAATTTCCAATTCAAACATATGCAACCATATTCAATGTTAACAGACCAAAGAATGAAGCTATTACAATGGCAAGATTGCTCTATTGTGATTATTATGGTAATGGGTAGCTTTTCTTACAATGCAATGAGAATGTTAAACGGTGTTTTTTCTTAGCTACTCCATATGTCACCTTGAGAGGAAAACTAAATGGGAATAGAGAATTTTCCTATATGCAGCAATCTTGGTGGTTAAGTGAGTATTTGAATTTGAGGTTGAACTGTCCTAAGGTGTACACATAAATTGGCATCTCAACTTGATAACAATTGTCTTTTGGATCCCTATTCTTAAAGTTGAATCCTTAGCAATTTCTTAATTATTACCCATTATTTTACAATTACACTATTCGTTCTTACTTTAATGGAGATTTCATATGAATATAATTTTGTCGAGAGAAATAGAGAATTTGTTGCCTATTTTGAAGAAGTGATAGATGGAAAGCAATCTTCCTGTGCCTTGTAATCTGTTTACAAAGTCTTATTCCATGAGGAAGTCTCTTAGTATTAGTTGTCTGACTATTGTACCCGCTCAAAATTTGGTTGTGTCATAGTCATTCACAGGGAACAAAATTATCCCCAAAAACTGCTTGTAATCAATGGTTATTGGCAATAGGATTTGATTTGAAATCATTCTTTGCATTAACTCAACACATTAGTGTCTCAAGTGGATCATTAACCTAGCAATTTGAACATAGCAGATTTGTCCATATGGGTCAATGGTTAAAGCTGCAAGTCGTAGTTGTTAGCGCAGTCCATTGCTTCTGCAGTCCATGTTTAGTGGTTTATTGGTGTCTGTTGAATAATAGCTTGTTTTGGATTTAAGATGGAAGGTTATTTCTTAATTCAATTATTTCCTTTTAGTTTTGGACTTTAAGTAAACTGTGCTTAATACTTTCCATCAGATTAGGGAGATTGGCAAAAGAAATGGCGACTTGGCACTTGCTGTGGAATACAATGATTTTCCAGATGAAAGTAAGTTACCTCTTTCTGCTGTTCCAGTGATGCTATTTTTGTGTATTAAGAGTTTGTCTTTTCATTTTCTAGAATATGCATGTTGGTGTTTTCACTAGAAATTAATAATAAATTGTTAGTCTATACTAATGTCTGCATGTACACAATATCTTATGCTTAACTAATGCATAAAAGTTGAAGCTTCTAACCAATGCAAACTTTCTTGGTCATCCCTTTTTAATTGCAAAAGAAATTATTAGATTCTTAGATCTTAAGGCAAGAAGAGTATCTGTTGGATGAAGTGATCTACTTTTGTGTATAAAGATGTAAACTTTGTGGCCTTATATTAATAATATTCATTTCAATTAATGTGTTCTTATGTACAGAGGTTAGATGGACAAAACTTTATCAAAAGCCTAGTAAATATAAGGATGCAAAATTGATGATACGCCCCCGCTTTCCTCCTTTTTACCATGAAGGTCAGGTGCTAGATGTTTGTAGTGTCTCAGAAGTGATAGTTACTGTCAATAATGCTTGGAAGGAGGGAGACTTAGTAGATTGGTGGTCTGATGATTGTTTTTGGTCTGGAAGGCTGACAAAAGTACTGGGGGATGATAAATTTAAGGTAATATGTGCGTGCTATGATTGCATATGAAATGTTTGTAGTGAAAGGGAAGCTTGTTTATGAGTATCTTCTATTGATCCATCCCAATTTATCTGATGATGATTGCAAATCTGCAAGAAGATTTTTTCTATCATCTTCTATTGCTAATTATTCTCGTGGGGATTTGCTGTTATTGTTCTGTTAATTAAACCTCTGTTTGGATTGGGCTACTCGGGGATTTGGTATGGTATGGTAGAGTTGGTGGTTTTGGGAAGATTGTATGGGGAAGGTCTGGTGTTTCATGGTAATTGCTATTAACCTTCAAATTTTAACTATTCATCAACCCACCAATTTGGTGGATTTGGACATTTAGCTATTCTTTTTGCCCCATCAATTTATCTTTACTCATTCATCATATCTGTCCAAATGGAACCACTTCTCTCTTCAAATGGGTATTTTTGAAATCTTATATCTAATCTTATCTTCCTCCCAAACATGTAAAGGATAAATACCTTACCTTACTGTACCTTACTATACCATATCATATACCTCATTGAACTTCCTTACACCCAATCAAAACAGAGTGTAAGATTTAAAAATATTGAATTCTTCTTTTTGTGATTGAAAATATAGCTTTGGAGGTTCTTCTGAAGTCTTTTCAATTGTAGTTGAGTGTTATACATGTCAATTCTTGTTGATAGATTCAGATTTTACCAGAATTTTTAAATTTGTTTTTGCTATGGATTTCATCACTGTTAGCGATTCTCATGTTTTAAACTGAAAATTTCTTCTCAGCTATGGTTCTTCAACTTGAATATGAAAAATAAATAAGTGAACTAAAATGAAAACCTTAATGTAGTTGTCATGGGCCCCAGAAGCTGCTGAAAAGGGTATGAGCACCAGAACTATATTTTGAGTTCTAGTAAGGACTTATGGAAGTGCTTTCCGTTGGTGAATATGAATTGGAAGCATTACATAGTGTAGATTGTGGCATTCCTAATGTGGAGCATGTGAGACAACTAGCTGTATATTGAGATGTACTATAATTTTATAAGCATTCGGTAGTATATATTTGAAAGCCTTTTGCTTACTTTTTCCTTCTATTCTATTTGTCCTCACAGTTTGTGTTGTTTCCACCTCCTCTTGGTGAAGGGAAGTCTTATGATGTTTCTGGCAAAGACTTGCGTCCTTCCTTGGATTGGTCTCTAGAGCATGGTTGGATGTTGCCTATACCTGTGGTGGATTCCCTTAACCCTTGTATTTTCATATTCATATCTATCTTTTTGTTTCTTTATTTTATTTTAATTTTCTTGATTCAAATGACATTGTTGCAATTCTTTTATGATCTAATGAATGTTACTGCTGGTACTACTTTAGAGGATTTGTTTTCTTTTGAGGTTGGGCAATTTATGGTCTGTTATTTCTTAATTATAAATTGAGTTTGGCATGTTGCAGTTTCCTTAAAGAACCACAATATTATTCTTTTATTAATCATGAACTGTCATTTCAATGAGCTTCTGCAGATTTGGATGTGAATATCTGCTATTGTCTTTATTTAGCTTTGAAATTCTTTCTTCTTTTTTCTTTTTATACTGTTTAGGAGACAATGAGTGCCATTATGTTTCTGGTTTATTATGATTTGAAGCAGAGGATTTTCCCATGAACCATATTTTGGAATGGATTCTGACCATTTGTCCTTTGATTAATTTTTGCTCATTTATCTATTATGTTTTAACTTCAATTTCATGGAACTGCTGGCACTGGTGCCTGTTTCACTATCATATCACTTAGTTTAAACTTTTGATTTATGATGACATTATGCTTCACCTTCAATTCTTGTGCATGTTCTGACGAATTTTCTCTCTTTAATATTTGTGGAATCCTCCATTTTGTTACCTCATGTCCATGTAAATTTCCTCATTTTTTTGTGTCCATCTAATTCACTTTTATTATGCTCCCAGTTACAGGAGGGTAAAGATCATTATTATTGTGCTCGTTTGGTCAAACCTGGGAGTCAAGGTAAGAGTGATGCATACATGTGCTACCTGCCTGGTCTGAGAATATATGTAGATATTGAATTCTTATATTCTTAAATACAGGATTCAGAAGTTTCCGTCCTCTGGGTTCAATTCTGACTAGCTAAATTGCAATCTTTTGTTTGATTTACATGATACGGGCATTTGAGCCTAATGTTGGCAAACCTCTTTGAAACCCGGAAGAGTGAGAACTCATTTTTTACATTAAGCATAAAGATCGTATATAAACAGACATAATTTAGTATCTTCCTGAACTTGGTTCTTTAGTCATTGAATAAATTATGGCTTTTTAATCCTTATCACTTTTTTAAATCCTGTCTTTTTGTTTTTTATTTATTTTAGTAGCTGGGTAAAACAAAGGTGTGAAAAGTCTTGGCACCACACTCTGAGGGGCAAACAGAAGCAGTTTCTGAAATGTATAAAACTAGAGCAGATTAAGATGTATTAAACTAGAGCAGATTTTAGGAGTTTATACAAATGATGAAAACATCCAAGTTTATTTTCTTGTTATTGTAAGGAAAGAAAAGGTTATCCTTAAAATTAAATAATAGTTAAATTTCGATATTTTAATTTGTTACTTAGTAGGTTACTTGGAATTGGATATCAATAAATATGGACAAATCTCATTCCTTCTTAGTGCAAGTTTTGTGAAAACTAGAAAAGGATGAGGGAGTCTAAAGGAAGTTTTGGTATGATGATGTAAGAGGAAATGAATTGCCCGTTTTAGGTCTTATTAGTTTTTCATTAATAGGCGTTGCATGTGATTATTAGATATTAGACTCGTCATTAATCACCATTTGGTTCTTATCTTTTTTTTTATTAATTTGTTTCTGTCTTATTATGATATTTTATTCATGGTAAATTATAGGAATGCATGTTTATCTCAAATTTCATCAAATTACCAATTTGCCTGTTATTAAAAGCTATATGTAAAATAGAGGTAGTAAGTACTTTATGGTCATTTTGTGCGTCCCCTTTATTCCCAATTATATATATATATATATATATATATATATATATATATATATATATAGATTTTGAATATGACCTAATGTTGGATTTATGAATGTAATGATTTATCAGAATGGGTAATCTAAGTCATTAGCTATGGTTGCTCCCTGTAGTTCTTCCTCTTTTTGGTACTTTTATTGCTGTTTCCTTCTCCTACTTTTCCTTCGCAACTTGATTCTAGGATGATTCTTTTGACATGGGAATCTGTCGTATTGCAGGGGGCTTAGCAAACTTGATGTTACATACTGATGATGAAGGTATCAAGGACCATAGTGCTTCAGTCTCTTCTCATATATCAACAACTTATTCACCTTCTTCAGATAGATATGAGAGGCCTTTGAGTACTACTGCATGCATGGAGGCACAACAGCTGGAAACAAGTAGGCACTTGAATGCTATGGATAGTGGCACTTGTAGAACTAATTGTTTTGATAGTGTTTCGACTTTACAAGCTGGAAATGTATCAGCTGAAGTTGCAGAAAGTGCAGGCATGAAAGATAGTCACCATGAAAATGATCCATCAAAGAAGATGAGAACTGATAGAAGCATCTATTTTAACACGATGTCCTCTGATACAATAGAAACTTCAATTTTGGACTTGGAGGAACTGGCAAATCGGGTTAAATGGATCAAAGATATACTACAGTTCGGAATGCCTTTGCCAAATACAGTAAAGCCTTCTTGGGAATTTGTTGAACACCGTGCATCCTCCTCGCAGAAATAAGTGCTATGTGAAAAGGTTTGTTCATTTGATTAATGACATTTTTTGTGAAGTACTATGATTACATTTTGCAATACTATCTCTAATTACTCAATTAGAGTTTGAGAATTTGAAAATATAAAAATTTGGGTTCAGCTTGATTATTTGAGCTGGAGCTTTGTGATAAACCTCCCAACCGCCTTACTTGTGCAAGGAGAGGTAGAAGACAGAATTAGGGGCTGGTTTGTTTTTGCTGAGCTAACATTCCTTTACTCTAGAAGTTGCAGGGTTGGTACAGGGGTATTTCAGTGAATATTTCTTTAAAGTTTGTTATAGTGAGAGAAGCTTTTGTATATATATAAGCTGAGGCTGGTGAGGAATCTTTATGCTATTCTCTACCTTTTCAGTATTTCTTTTTAGCAAAGAGGAGAGTCCAGGCCTCTCGAATGCCTGTTGTTATAATTTCCATCTTAATACTGTGAGATTTCACTACTACTATTATGTTTGTTACTATATTTCTAGCCAGGTTTAACACTTTGCCACTAAAAAATCTGGGAAACCTTGGCTTTGATTTTTCAAGCAAATTGGACATTTTTGCCAGGCAAGCTTAATATCTATGTGAATGAATAGAGTTTATTTTTGGTCCATAAGGTATTCATTTCTATTTGCTGAATGATGATGATTTCTCAGTCCATGGCTTATGTTGAACTACCAAAATACCTGTAAAAAAATAGTGGACTGCTGGTTTTGCTACCTTTGACATGGTTGCTCTAAGGAGGGGATTTGCTTATTTGTGGTCATGAAATTTCGAAGTTCTATTGCATAAAGTTCCTTTCCACTCTTTAATCACTCCTAGCTATCTAATTCATAGGCCAATATACATTCCCTAGTTTTCTTCAATAACTAAACTGCATATACAAACGCATGATCTCAAGTCTTAACTTGCGGACTAGATGTTGCTACAGCAAGGAGCCTGTTCTCTCTATTATTTTGTCTCCCTTTTCCTTATAACAACATATTACTAGAGTGGAGCGGTGGGATGATGAGTAGCTGATACTGAACGTGGTAATCTATTTTCTCTCTCTAATTACTTTTCTCATTTGTTTCTATGCAGTATATCATACTGATTTATGAGGTTTCAAGTATTTGCTCACGTCTGTGGAGCTCAGAAGATTGAAGAGGTGCTGTCTAGAGAATGATTGATGCGAACATGATTTACCAGAAATAGACGTGTATTGCACATAGTTCTTGGCAATAGATGTATTTTGGTTATTGATGCATTAGTCGCTTCACTTGCAAGGTCGGTGATCCCTCAAACGGCTGCAAGGTTTTTGAAAATTTTTGCATGTTGCTCAATGAGGTGCATATATTGATTGCTAGCAAGAAAAAGGATTATAGTTGGGACACAGAATCTGGCATTTGTGAAATGCACATCTTTTGTTGTTAGCGAAGTAAATTTAAAATTTCCTTGGGGCAAAGAGATCGTGCCTGAAGATTACTGTTCATACTTGCATCCTTTTTTTGTGGAATGCTAAAGAAAACTATTGTAACGCATCTTGTTGATATTTTCAGAGCAGTGAACAGCATAAACAGCAGCATTAGAATCAAGCTGATCTGGTGCCCTTTATTGTTCATCAATCTCATGTTACGGGTACTGTATTTTGTTATCTGGGCTGCGGTAGATCATAGGGAGCCATTCCAATTTCTAAGAGTGTAAAAGAAAAACATTGCAGTTTTCAGTAGTTCTTCCTATATGGTCCGCGGGGTTATAGAACACAGGAAATGTGGCTGGAAGTTAAAAGAAGAATAAAAGGAGTGAAAAAAAAAAGGGTGTCGAGCAAAGCTGATTTTTTTTTATGTTTCATTCTTTTAAAGTAAATTGACACAAGTGGCAAGCTAAAAATGCAAAATATCATAAATATAAAAAGCAAAATTTATTATCACAACTAACAAACCATGCTAAACAAAATTCCAAAATTAACAAAACTAAAAAAACTCATGCTTTAATGGCTGTCTATTAGCAAGCTTAATTTTAGGCATGTTTAATAAGAATAATTTGAGGATATTTCATTGTTTCCATGTGATTTTGTTTCCAAGATTGTTTTGTTTTCTTTTATATACAATATATATAAATTACATTAATGAATGACCTAAATAACAGCATTTGCCACATGGTTTTATCTCCTTTTATATATATAATTATTCATTTTATTATTATTTGAATATTATATATTTAATTTTACAAAATATTATACATTTAAAATTATTTAAATATTATAAAAATTACATATTATCGTATATGTAGGTATATACAATAGAATATAGTATATGATTAGTAAAAAAATTATAGTTATATTATTAAAAAAATAGTGAATTAATGGGATTAAAAATAATAAAGCTTATCATAGGGATTAAATTACAGTTGTAGAAAATTATATGTTTGGTATATTTAGAGTATATGTCAAGTATATATAAGGTGTATGAATTAAAAAATTATCAAGTTATATTTTTTAAATAACAACAAATTTTACTAAATATATAATCTTAGTCTCATATCTTGGTTATATGAAGATTATATGTATATTATATGCATGCATGAATAATGATAAAATGTGACAAATGTTGTTTTCTTCAATTGGACTCAAATTTGAAATAAAAATAAAACAATTTCAAAGTATATGTGAATTATATGTTAGTTATATATTGTATAAGTTTTACATTACATTATTATTATTATTATATGTTAGTCATATGCATATTATATGTTATTATCATTTTCTTATTAAAATGAAGCACATAAATAAATAAAAAATCTCAAATCTAAAGAACCTTAAACCAAGCAAAAATCTCTACCAAAGTGCAAAATAGATATAGATCTAAACCTATAAGTACGAATAAAACCATTCAATTTCAAAGTCATCACTATCAAAAGTACAATTTTTTGTCCATCCACTTGCATCTCCATTTGCAATTCCAAAAACATACTGACACTATCTTCTTCAGCTGTTATTACTCTGTAGACCCGTGTCTTGCATCGAAATGACATCAATGGAGGAAAAACTTATTGTTTCTGAATACCATTTGCATAACAAAAAAAAATAAAAAAATATAAGAGCAAAAATTGAAAAATCAATAAGGTTCCTGTCCAAATGGATTATTTAACATTTTAGCGGATTGAATAGAGAGTGGCAGAGGAATTTGAAAGGATTCCATCTCAAGAATTGAACAAGGAGCGAAAAATTGAAAAAATTTGAAACAGGAAGAAGTGGATTTCAAGTGGATTTAAAGAAATTTGAAAAGAAGAAAATTTTAAAAAAACAGGTTTAGTAAAACTGAAAATTAAGGAGAGAGACTGAATAGAAATTGAGTGAATTATAAAATAAGGAAAGAGTGAAGAGATAGTAGATTAGCCAAATATGTAAAAAGTTTTATTATTATAAAATATGTCACGTGGGGTAATTTTCTCTTCTTTTAAAGGCCTAACCAATGAGAAAATTTTGAGGACGAAAGTACACCTTATAGCCTTTTATTTTTGAAAAAAACTTTTTAATACTCCTTTTAAATTTTGGATTTTTAAATTATTTTATTAAATTAAAAGACATTTTTGCTCTCTTTTTCTAGTAAATGCTAACTTTATTGGTTGTATAACTCTATTAATTTAAATCATATTTTTTCTTTTATATATATATTCTTAAATTTGAATATATTTTAATTGCACATTTAAAAATTATGAATTAAATATGTATAATATAAATACTATGAACAATTTTTTTTAATGTATTGTATACTTGTCATATATTTTCTTAAATATATTTAATAATTTGGACAACACATAGATATATTGATAAAAAATAAAACTATAAAAATATACAAAACATATGCTAATATTTAGGCAATACTATAGATATATGTATTATATACTTGTCATATATTTTTAATGTATATTTAATATTTTGAATAATATATAGATATATTTATCAAAAAAAATTATAAATATATACAAAATATATATTATATATTTACAATACTACAAATATATATATATATATGTGTGTGTGTGTGTGTGTGTGAGAGGTAATTTTTTATGAGTGATTAGTGTAATTAAGGATTCTAATATTGATGGTAAATATTGCAAATATTTTAGATGGAAATATTTCCAAAGATGTAATTTTTGGAAGAAAAAATTAGTTAAAGAGTTTTTTTAATAATTTTAAAATTTTGATGTAAAAATATTATAATATATAAAGAAAAAAGAACAAATTTAGAATTTTTTTTATTTAATTGGCTAATTTTTTTAATTTTTTATAAACCATTTTTAAAAAAATACTTTTTGAAAAAAATATCTATTTATCTATTTTTAATAAAAACAGTTTTCCAAACTAAAAAAAATTAAAAATATATAAAAATTTTTCTGAAAAATATTGCCACATTGAACATTTCTTTGTGGAAGATATTCCCATCTGTGTTGTTTCCTTTGTTGCAGGTAATGCAGCTTTTTTTGATTAATGTTATTGACATTTAAAAAAAAAAAAATTGTGTGACTGTGATAAAATTATCAAAATGTCACTGTGTAAAGCTACAATTAACTAATTTATGAAATTAGGATAAATTTATACTAAAAGACAATTATACTGAATAAATTTTGAAGTTTTCAGGAAGTTTGATTTTCTTCAGCTTCTTAAATACTTTTCAAGGGCGCAAATTGAATTTTGAATTTCCTCACCCGCCCTTGCAAAGACACAAAAGAAAAAATCGACTCCAAATCCCTCGCCTCTCTCTCTCTCTTTTCCTCTGGTACAAATGGAACCTCCAACGCTGAAGCTAGTGATGGTCAGCGGCCCTAGAAAGGGCGAGACCTTAGAATTCAGACCCGGATCCACCATCCGTATCGGCCGAGTAGTTCGTGGCAACACTGTCACTATCAAGGATGACGGAATCTCCTCTAAGCACCTCCTTATCGGATGTGAATCCGGTAAATGGATTCTCCAAGACCTAGATTCCTCCAACGGCACCACACTCAATTCCTCCGAGCTCCCTCCCTTCACTTCTTTCGTTCTCAGTGACGGAGATACCGTCAAACTCGGAGAGATCACTTCGATCCAGGTTCAGTTCAGCGCCGGAGACAAGCCGTCTCAGTTGAGACGAAATACGAGGAGGAAAGCCAATTATTTGAATAAAGTGGAATCGGCGGCAAGGGGCCTGATAAAAACCGACGAGAAGAGTGAATTGGAGTTGGAGAATGTTGAGAAATTGCATGAAAGTGGACCGGTGGACGAGAAACCGAGAAGAGGTAGACCGAGGAGAGGCAAGGTTTTGGATAAGGTTGAGGAGTTTGATAAGGAGTCGGAAAATGTGGACACAGTGGCTGAGAAACCAGGTGCTACTGGAAGCCGAAAGGATGATAACTGCTCGATTTCTGAAAAGGAATTGGAGAATCTGGACACCGTGGCAGGAAAACTAGGGACGGAGAGCTTAAATGTGAGGATTACTCGAAGCAGGAGAAACGAGAATCCCTTGATTTCGGGGAATTTGGGCGGGGAATGTGGTAAAATGACCAGAAGAGGCAGGGGGAGAAAAAAGAATATACAGGAATTGCCCCTGGAGAATGTTCAAGTTGGTGTTCTAGAAAACAAGGAGAAAGTGGATTTGGGATTGAGAAAAAGAGAGGAGGCGCAGGAACAGACAAATGGAGTTGATGTTAGCAGAGATGAGGGAACAAAATGTGAGACTATGAGAGATGACGAGAAGGAAGAGGGATTGAACACAGAAAGAACGAGTGAAGACACTGGGATTGGGTCTGTTCCTAGAGAGAGTGATGGTCAGCCACAAGTAAATGATGGTGACAATTTGGGAAAAGAACAGGAAACATTTGATTTAGAGAAAATGACTCTGGGGCAGTGGTTTGATTATACGGAAGTGCATTTACCCAAGCAGATCATTGAGGCTACTGACGAGATCATTGCGGGAATGAAAAAGAAAGCAGAGCGAGTAAAAGAATACATGATCGAGCAGAAGAAAGCGAAGGCTAAGCATATTGTAAACTAGAGAAGCAGAAGCTTTTCTTTTATCACTAGGTAATTACTACCTGAATGTTTCTATTTTATAGTTTTCTAACAATTCTCCTGAGGCTCATAATTTCTAACTGTATGGGACTAATATATATGTAATCATGTCTCTGTTTTGATAGTCTAGTGCTAGCAAGCCAAGCAGCTCATGTGGCAATAAATGTTTTTATTTTTTGGTTAGATTAACATTGGGTACGAGCTTCAACTTAATAGGTACTTATTTGCTCTTTGAGTTCATTCATCACAAGTTGCTAGAAGGCGGATTGTAAGGTTTTAGCCAGGCTAGAGCTAAGCTTATGAGTGATTACAGATGTTATGACTGATAAATTATCATAGAACCAGCTTCAGTATGTTTTTGGTTTGTTCTTCACAGTTTTTCTTTGAAATTTGGATGAACAAGTGAAATTCTTTAGATATACTCCACCTATTCACCTAATGGCAGCTTGTGGTTTATTGAGATAGTGTGAAGCAGGCAGAAGGTTCATTTTATTCTTAATCTCATAAATAGTATCAAATTACGTTGCGCTTATCTGAGTCTTTTTTTTTTTTTTTTGAAAGTCTCGAACCTGAGACTTATGGAGGAGCTCCTCTTTTGCCGCTGGGACAAAGGTTCTGAGCCTTATGTGTGCGCTTTGATATACTGTTGTATGTATGCAATCCTAATATTTACTTGGTTTTAAAAAATTCATGGCATTCAACTTTTCATGGCTATTTAGAAGTGACAATGGTTGTGTTTCTAAGTATTGTTTTATTACCTGCGGGATTGGAGCTTTGTCACAAAGCTTAAAGATGAGGAATCTTCATGAATGATGAGGCCAGAATGTAGAAATATATGATGACATAAAGATGAAAAATCTGTAAAAACGTGGAAGATGTAACCAAAAAAAAAAAAGTTGTGTCAACATGGAATATTCTATTGAACTAATTTCTTTAAAGTTGGAATTTGATGGTTAGACTAATTGAGTCTCTTACACAACAATGGTCAGGAATGAGCCGTAGCACATGATACTAGCACATCCACATTTTATATAGAATTTTGTACTATCAAGATACTAACACATCCTCATTTTTGTCAATTAGACTTTAATTTGATGATAAGCCCTCGATGAAAGCCCATGGAAGTCTCATATTTGAGTCTCACCAATGAAATATTCCTCTTTCCCCTATATATGCCAATTTAAGTAAAAAAGAATGTGGGTTTCAATAAAAAAGTAAAAAAGAAAGTACATTCTTATTTTTGCACAAGTTCTCCTTTGATTTTACATCTCGGTTATGAATTATTTAAATCATAAGGCGGGGTGCAATCCTTCATATGAATGGATAGTTTAGTAGGCTTCCCTTTGAGAATTGCATACAAATCCCACCAATCCTGTTTGGGTCAATGAGAAATAAGAATGGGAGTTATGCTCATGGGAAAAAAAGTTGACGCCAAATAAAATTGCAGCATATGTTTTTGCTTTTTCTTGGTTTAAGTAGAAGTACAAAGAATGATACAAAAAGGCTCTGATTTTCTAAAATGTCCTTTAGATTGTAGATCAAGACAGATGGCTAAAATGATGGCAGAAGTTCTGAGCCTTCTCTCTCTCTATATATAGAGGCACATCCACGCTTTTCATTCCAACAAAAACATGCTTATCATTTGCATTCCCCATTTTATTGGAAGACACGACAGACCAGTTTGCTAACCCTGGTAGATAGTATCAACCACGGTATAATTCCAACCTGCGATTACATCAGGACAATCAAACAATATAGTAATTCTCCTAATTGCTTGGAGGGCACTCCTTAGGATATATGAGATCCTTTTATTTGTTGTGGCTCGGAGAGCTTTAGTTTTTTTAACAAGCCATTGTAATGAGAATTAAGCAGTCAGTCTTATTTGAGAAAATCCTTAATTTGTTGATACCCTTTTGCGAGTTTCTCCAGGTTATGGAAAAAATAAATCAATCAAATAGGCACCATTACCAATATTTTGTCCTCTGAATGACCTCCCCCGCCCCAAGATAGGATCTTTCCTGCAAATAGTCAGATATATCGGGTCAACAAAATTATAAATATACATTATTTGATATGTATAATTCCTTCATTGATGAGCCTTCCACAACGCCCTCTGCACATACCCCATAATTCTACTAATCAAATTAAGCAGAGATTTTAACCTCAAAGCTCATGATTCAGATCAATAAAATAAGCAAAGTCGACAATACTCCATTTCATGGAGAGATTAGGGAATGTAATGAATTACCAAAAGGCTGCACCAGTTGCTTAGATATTGCAGCAACAGGGGTCCTCCAAAACCAGCAAACCAGTAGAAAGTATGTCACGATCTAGATGCCAAATAAAATCCTTCAGGCTTTCTTGAAAAAAAAATGTCAAATTTTCAAGACAAATTTAAGACGTGTATGACTACCTTTAAAACAAATATTATTTGCAGATAGGATTCATAAGACAGCTTCACCTCCTTGTCACGCATTTTTTGATCTGAATGGCAAAGATAGATTTCAGAAGCTTTGATTCATATGGAGATGATATACAGAGTGGTGGCTCTCTCTCCCTCATTTTACAACTAAAAGAACCAAGGAAACTGGAAACATATAAAACAGCAGAAAGACAATAATTTAAGAAAATAAGATAAAGTCTCAAGGAATAAAAAAAGAAAATGCTTGATAAGATTATTAAATTGGTTGGGGAATATCAGGGCACTAGATTACCAACTCAAATATAAAGAGCAATAACCATGAGTATCAGCAGACCTGTTTTGGGTCCCAAAACAAAAAAATAAAGTGAGAGAAATCTTAAAAAAATTATAAGGAGTAGCATATGTCTTTGTGCGTAGGCACAAAGCTTCTAAGCAGATGTATACACTTGCTGTTACCGAGATAAAAAGATATACATGACCTCTAAGATTCATACTATTTATTTCTCAGCATTAACTGATCCACATATTTATACAACAAATAGAGGAAGATGCTTGAAAAGTTATGATCAATAAAGTAGTGAATTATAAATGTCAACACCTCAAAAGGAACATTAATGATTGCACAGTCAAGAGCCTTACAATTTGAAAGTTCCTTCTCCTTTGCAGCAGCCAACCTCCTAAGCTTTGCTGCCTGAGCAAATGTTGATGGCCTGTGAGCATTAGAGAAGCTAATCACACACATGAAAAGCACTTTTTCCTAGTAAGAGGTGAACTCACTTCACCAAACAGAAACTGCTATTCACACGGCTTTTTGGAACTCCACATATTTTACTATGTAGTTTATTATAGGCTCCCAAGCACATTTATGAAGCTTGAGGAGATTATTTAAGTAATAAATAACAGGAAGTATATCAATCCATGCAGTCTAATGCATAATAAAACACTTAGAATTAAATCAATATTCCAACCAGCAATTTGGCCACAGAAATATCATAATGTAATTCGATTTGTTATCAAAGCCAATTGGCCATCAAACTACTATACGATAAACATCTTTGGCGGCAAAAAACCTTAATCAAAAGAGTCACTCACAGAGAAAAGGAGCTCGCCTCTTTCAGCAGTTGCTTTATTTCAGCTCGCAACTGAACTTCTGTGGCACTCTTGGACGCTTTCTGAAAAAAAGCATATTTTCCTTCAGAAAATATATCTCAAATAGGAAAAACTTTAATAGGGAAATAAGGTGCATAAAGGCTAAAAGTTAAAAAAGAATTTTCTTTAGGAGGCAACATTGAAATTTGTTATGAGGGAAATTACCATGTTCAGTTATTAATATAGCTTTATGAGTCCAACTAGTTAACAGTTAAGTTTCTGGTATAAAAATCTACTAGCTGTAACTTTTCGTTAGTTATAGATATATTAAGCTGCTTCTTGTTAGTCTAAGCACATGATTAATGAGCAATATATGATTCTGCATGAAATAATACTCCGTTTCATCTTCATGATCTCTATCCTTCTCCCTCATTCTTGCTCTTCATTATGAAATAATTAAGTCCAGTGGATCACCATTACCACTGTACCAAAACATACAACTACAACACAATATTTGCATTAAAATTACTGCATAACTAACAATGTCCTCATGAAATGAAAATGAAATAGAAGAATCCTAAATTTTATTATTGAGAAAAACCTAATGCAAGCTCTACTTAACATTGAACCATGAAATATAAGATAAATTAGCAATAGTAATCGCGAGTTCCACTTTGAAACAGATCCTTGTTGTGATTGTCGCATAATTAAATTATTAAAATCTTAGTTGAATACACATGGTGATCCAAGCAGAAACAATCCAAAACCTTAAGCATCGAAGGACAATCAGCTACATCGCATTAGGGAGATTCGGAAATTGAAGACCGGATCAGCTCATTTGACATTGAAAAAAGAAAAGAAAAATCACATAATGATAGTATTGATGAATGATGTCAAAAAGATACCTTTTTTAATCGTTCGAGCCACCAGGAAGCGGAGTGGAATGCAGTGACAAGAAGAAAGATTACAGGAGCCGCGAGAGACCTTCCCTGTTGTCCACCTAGGGTTTCTTCCTCCCCCATGTTCAAGATTTCAATGCACAGATTGTTAGAGAATTAATAAAATTGATAACAGTTAGGTTTTGTTTTCGTAAAAGTTGGCACTTGCAATTCTCAGGAGAGAAATGAAACAGATATCTTCATCCTCTTCTCCGATCCTTTAAAAAATAATAATAATTAGAAAAATCTGTCACACATATATTATATATACAGCTTATTATTATTTTTTTGGGTGAATTATAAAGCTTATAATTTAGGTATAAAATAATTATATTTATCGCGAATAATTAGACCTGTCTTGTCTAATTCATTTCAAATTTTTTTTTAAAATATATACATGTGGTAATTTTTCTGGCGAAACTATTTCTCACAAAATTTTTATATAAATTCAATATACCGCTTCGTGTGTAGATTAATTTAATAATTTATTGATATATATTTATATTGTATTTATATACACTAACGAGAACAAAACAGTTAAATACATATTAGTTAACTAACATAATAGACTTAATCGTATTTCTCTTTTATGCATTTTCTTGAACCAATCTTACATATCTTTATAAATGGTAACTATATATATCTGGCCTAATGCAGATTTAGAGCAGCCAAAAGAATCTATTGGTCCATAAAATTGAGTTCTTAATGTCCGTTCGCCCAAGCAATCAACATAATATTCACGAACGCAGAGGTTTTTCAAGCCAATCCTTGGAAAAGGCTCCATTTTTAGCCACTTGTGGATAAGAAATACACTCTTTGGGGTGAACAGGCACGCACAGATTTACTCGAACCTTCTGAATCATTTTAAATTTAATAAACAAATTAATATGCTAATGTTATTCATGTGAGAGCAGGTAGGATTTCTAAATGAATCTGTAGTGGAAGATTACTGGGTTAATCTTGGACTAAGAAGAGTGGACTTCCATTTTCTCTAATCCTTCAAGACCAGCATTCTTGCGCAGTACTACCACAGATTTGAATGACGTTTTAGTTCAAGGCACAAGATGGAATTCTGGGTTGATGGAAGTTATGATCTCAAGATTTTGCCCTTTAATTTATGCCTTATGGCCTGTTATGTATGTCTTTTGCTTTAAAGTAGGGCGGTTCATGAGTCAAATTGGTTAAAAATTTGTTATAAATCCAACCGACTAAATATAATTGGGTTGGATAAAGTATGAATTTGGATTGGTTTTGATTCATTAACCCAACAACCTATAATTGCACCGTAACTAATACCAATTTCAGTTTTATTTTTTTATATCAATTTTAAATTTATTAATTTGTCTTACATAATATTATAATTTAGTAATTGTTTTTTCCATTCAATTCATTTTTTACTTTTCTTATATAAATATATTTTTTACATAATTAAATAGAAATTGACTGTATTTTCACTATTCTTTTAGATTAATAATCTCTAGCTATTATATTAAAATATTCAATAACTTTCCATCTAAAAAATTAGTCTGAAGCTAAATAAAAAACTAAAAACTAATAAAAACTGAATTTGAAATTTAGATAAAAAAATTAGAATAAACTAAATAATCACTAAATTAGCAATTTTCAAAAATTAAAAGCCGAACTCAACCAAAATTAAATTATTTGATCAACTGAAGCTAATAAAACAATTTCATTTCCAGTCCACACCACATTTCTCAGAAACCAAACAAACATATTATTCCTTTTTTTTTGTAAAATAGAAAAGAAAAGATTAGTAATCAAAGCAAAATAATAGATGAAAAGAAAAGGCTCATCTAGTGCAAATGAACCGAGGCTTAAAGTTGAAAAAATATACGAAATTGAAATAACTTCAACTCATAATCTCTTTAAAAAATAAAATTCTTATGTTTCACTTCAAAATTAAATTTAAGATAAGAAAATTTTTCATATAGAAATAAAACATAACATAAATGAGAGAGGATGATAAAAAATATATGTTTGAATAATCCGTATTGTGAGATATATATATTTTAATTTATTTATATAATTGTACATTATATGACTTTAATTTCTAAAAATTTTAGGAAGGAGTTTGACTGATTTTTCTTTAGTATATATATATATATGTAGGGAGTGAAAAACTGGATAATTATACATGTATCCAATGGTTTATAACCAATTCAATCCATAAAATACAAATTAGTTACAAAAAATTTTAATCAACCCACAAAAAAATCATTTTAAATTCAAATAATGAATTGATTTGGATTACATCAATTGGTTTGGTTGGATATTAATATTTTTTGAACAGCACTACTTCAAACCATGTGCTACGCCTACCTGCTCTTCAGCCACTCTATTCCTTTCCCTTGTGGTGTTTTACTACTCTGCCTCAAACTTTATCTCTCGAATGACATCCCCATATATCCCAAGGTAAACACTGTTCATCATTTCGATAGCCAATTGCATGGTTTCTTTCTCAATGAGCCTAAAATTAATCGTTTATGTTCTGAACCAGGTTTCAAGTTCATGGATTTTGGTCTTTTCATTCATATTCATAGCATCTTTCTTGAAGCATTTACAAGAGGTAGTCTCTTCAGAAGGCACAATCCAAACCTGGTGGAATAAGCCGCAAATTTGGATGATAAAGTCAGTAACTTGATACACATATGGAAGTTTAGATGCCTAATTGAAATGGGTTGGATTGGGAAAAAGCTAGTTTCGTGCCAACAAGTTGCTGGTGGTGCAAAAATGACATTACATGAAAAGGGTAAATTCAATTTCCAAACATCTACAGTGTTGCTTGCTCCATAGTTTGTTTGTCATTTTGAACATGGTAAGGAGTCGCTAGAGGAAGATGGAACGAAATGTTTGGACAAATTGTCCTCTCATTTTACTTTGTGGCGGTTAATTTTCCGGTCATTGAAGGAGGAAGGATGAGGGAATATGCATTCCATTTTTTGTGAGCCTCTCATCTCTAGCACCGTCGATGACTTTCTTGACTATAGGATCCATGGCTCTTTAGTGCTAGATGGATAAAATGGGTATTAGTTCAATAATTATATCGTTAATTGTTCACTTCCTAATTAAAAAAAGTTGTTAAATCCAATGGATGTGAATTTAGTTTCATGATGCATTTATCATGTTCATATGCAATATGAAGAATTAAGATCTAATTCAATTCGGAAAACTAAAAAGCCTCTATCTCTCACTTTCTTTGTTCATATAAAAGAAAAAGGCAAGTGAAATTCACATGCATCATCGTCTTCCTCACTAAGATGTCACCGCCATGACTGTTTTCTTTCCCTTTCAAATCTCACAAGAAACACCACCTGAAAGTCCTCCTTTCTTTCTTTTCCCTGTCTTCCCCACCAAACCCCATTTGTTATAAAGAAGAAGCTTCCATTGATCAAATTAGAATTCAAGAAACAGAATTCAAGATTCATGGCTCAAGAACAGGACCAAGAACCCAAAAGGCTTCAATACCCACTAGACTCAAACTCGTACAAGATCCACAGCGAGATTGGCGTTGGTGTTAGTGCCATTGTTTACCAAGCAATATGTATTCCTATGAACTCAACCGTCGTAGCCATAAAATCCATCGATCTCGATCAATCTCGAGCCGATTTCGATAACATTAGATGGGAAACAAAGACTATGTCCCTTCTTTCTCACCCAAATATCCTCAAAGCTCATTGTTCCTTCACGGTTGGCCGCCGTCTTTGGGTTGTTATGCCTTTCATGTCTGCTGGTTCGTTGCAATCTATTATCTCCTCTTCTTTCCCTGAAGGTCTCTCAGAGCCATGCATTGCTATAGTTCTCAAGGAAACTCTAAACGCCTTGTCGTATCTTCACCAGCAAGGTCATTTGCATAGAGATATTAAGGCAGGCAACATTCTGATGGATTCAAGCGGGCAGGTTAAGCTAGCAGACTTTGGCGTATCAGCCTCGATTTATGAGTCGAGTACAGGACAAGGGCGGGCTTCATCTGCGTGCTCGTCGAGGATGATGCTTACAGACGTTGCAGGGACTCCATATTGGATGGCACCTGAGGTTATACACTCACATACAGGGTATAGTTTTAAGGCTGATATATGGTCATTCGGCATCACAGCGTTAGAATTAGCTCATGGTCGTCCTCCTTTGTCTCACCTTCCCCTTTCAAAATCTCTGGTCATGAAGATAACGAAGCGGTTTCGGTTCTCTGATTATGAAAAGCACAAAAAAGAAAAGAGCAAGAAGTTTTCTAAAGCTTTTAAAGACATGGTTGCTTCATGTCTTGATCAGGACCCATCAAAAAGACCCTCTGCTGAGAAGCTACTAAAGCATCCTTTCTTCAAGAATTGCAAAGGGATTGATTTTCTGGTGAAGAATGTGTTGCATGGTTTGCCTAGTGTTAAAGACAGATTCAAAGAAAGCAAGGCTCTATATGGTGGAAACAGGGGAAGTGATAATGGAGAAGAAGAAACAGAGGAGGATTTTGAAGGAGAATCAGGGGGTGAAATTGTGAAGATCAGAAGAATCAGTGGATGGAACTTCAATGAGGAAGGTTTTGAGCTTGACCCAGTATTTCCTATCGAGCTAAGGAACGATTCAATTGTAAAGCAGGTTCGGTTCGGAGGAGAAACCATCATTCAAGACAGGAAAATTGAGCTAAGTGAATCGGTTGATTCAGGGGAGTCAAGTAGGAGTTCACCAGCCCACAATGGAGAGGAAGGAAAAATGAATATTGGTGATGGCGAGAGAAGAATTGACAAGGAGACAATGGTAGGAGGATTAATGGCGTTAAAGAAGAGTTTGGATGATCAAAGACAGAAGGTAACCAACCTAATCGGAATATTGGGAGGGGAAGTGCCGTCGAAGGAGGAACAATTACTGCAAGTGATTGAAAAGCTAAGTGTGGAATTAGAGAGTGAGAAGCAAAAGAAGCTTGAGCTGGAAATGGAAATGGAGTTCCTGAAGCTTGTAATATCAGGCTCATACAATGCCAGTGGCACTGACTAATAGTTTTATTGTTATTTCTTTGTCTTACTAGCGTAGATAAAAGAAAAAATGTTTCATGTGTGTCCACACCTTCATTCGTCAACAATAGTGAGTAGATGGCATAAATTTGCAACATATTGGCACCAAAACAAAAATGCCACTTGACCTAGTTAATAGATGTTTTTGAGATCTACGACTTTGCATACTTGTATGTGAATTTTTCTTTTCTTTTTTTTTTTTTTTTTATAGTGTATTCGGTTATACAGTTAATTTTGATTAGAGCTTAATTACAATTAAATTCTAAGAGAATGTCTAATGGGATTTGAACTCAAAAGTTATTACAAACTGATTGTACCTACCAATCACAAGCCTTCTAGTTATCAAGTTGACAAGATTGCAACCCAACTTGGTCTATGATGCCTCTTTTTCTTCTTTCTTTCTTCTACTTGATAATCGTGAAAGCTAGCTTGCGTTTTCGAGGGTTTTGAGGTTTAATCCAATCTTTATAGTTGGTGAGACAGCAGCAATCAAATGGACAGTTTGCTTTAATTTAAGCTTCCAAATCAGCCCCATTTATTTAGTATAAGAGGACGACTCTTTCTCCAGTGCACCTTTTGTCTGTATAACTATAAACATGCTGAGATTTCACTAACGCTTTTTGGGTTGGAAAATCTATCTCTGAATCTGCAAAGTTTGGGTAGAAGAGACGGCAACGTGTTGCACTGTTGGCGAACCCTGTAATCTGGGTTATATAACCTTATAAACTTAACCATATATGGCATGGCTAGGACTCAGCTTATTGGCCACTAGTCTTTCAAAAAAAACTTTGAAGTTAAATATGGCAGGATCTTTTGTCCATATGGGTTCTCTGGAAAAGCTTTGCTCTTCTTTTCTCTTTAATGTGGCATGTAATTCATCTGGGTGCACTGCCATAATCTGTCCTTGTAATAATGATTTAGAAAATTCAAAATCCATATAAAATTTATGTATTCTGATAATTTTATTATTTGATTTAATTACAAAATCCATAGATTGATAATGTAATTTTACTTATATTCATGTTTAGTTCAATTATCACAATTTATGAATTTAACAATTAATTTACAATTCTACTATTTATTAAATATTAAGAATTTATTATTAATTTAGTATATGTAATAAATTTTACCATATACCTAAAAATTAAAAAATAACATTGGTTATTTTAAGAGTTAGTAAATAAAAAAAATAAAATTAATAATACTCACCCTCTTTATATATATATATAATCTATTTATTATTAAAATGAAAAATTATTATACGTTATAATATCTAATTAGATCTGTATAATCTAAAAATCATTTTTTATAAATAATTTAATACATATTAACACTATATTATGCAAAATAATAATAATAATAATAATAAGAAGCAATTATTTGGAATTAAAATAAACATAATTTTTGCTTTTTCAGAATTAATGATAGTTTTAGAATATTAATAATTTATTAGGGACAATCTTAGAATAAAATAATCTGACAACAATCTCTCATTGATCAAAATCTATAGATTTTGAATTTTTCTATTTAGGAGGTGAGAAATCAAATTCCTAAAAAATTGTTGGCAGTGCATTGTAGTTGATAGTAACTACTAATTAACAGTGACTACAACAATTGATCTTCTTTAGACATAAGTTTATAAAAAAAAAAAGCGCAATTATTAGATTGTTTGATCTTGCAAACAGAAGTTGATTTCATTTATGTTGAAAATTTGAAAAAATTAAGGGACCACAAAATATATTAATGATAAAGGTATGGTGAAGTTATGTACCATGTGATTTTCCAAGGACGTTGCTGCTTCAGGATCGTTTCAACTCAATTAGGAACAAAAATCTGGAATGTTAATGAGATTGAGTAAACAAGGATGATATGTGGTTTATGTTTGTGTCTTCCTACTTTTTTCTGTTACTTGAATTGAGTATTTTCTGCATTTGAGCTCCAAGCTAAAAAGCACATACACGGATTCGGCCACGGAAATATAATACGGTGAAATATAAAGATATAACAAATTTCAAAATACTAATACATAGATACGGTAAGAATATGATATAATAAAATAATTATTTTTACAAATATTATCCTTAAATAGCAATACAATGGCTATTTAAAATAATATTTCTATAATACACTAGATTTATTGATAAATTTTGATATTTGTAATTCTTAAATTATTTATTTTCAATCATTATATTAGGTAGTTAGTAATATATTAAATAAATAAATTAACCTTTATGAAAGATTTATTAATACAATATATTTATTGTAGCAAGCCATTTTAAAAGGATTTATATGAATCAATAAAATAAATTAAGTACATGCCAATGTACCTCTCAATTGATGGATTTGGCTGCAGTACTTTAGCTATCCACAATCCGTCACCGTCACGCCAGCTTCCCCCACCGATCTCTAATCTTTGGACTTGACACATGCGGCTCTTCATTTTCATTACCATTTTTTATTTATTTATTTTTTCTCCTATGGCTTGGCTTCTATAATTTTCCCTTTTCCTGGAAAAAATAAAAAAAGAAAAGAAACACGACCATGGTAGAAGTAGAGTAATAAACTAAAGTCGACTTCGACTTCTCTTCCCAGCAGTAACTTTTCGATTTCTCTTCAACAGAACAGGCCCTCCGATTCCTCTTCCCAGCCGTAACTACTTGGAGTAGTCTCCAACAGAACAGTTCCAGCAAGCAGTTGAAGAAGGGCCATCTTCTCAGATTCAGTCTTTGATTGTCTTCGGCCAAATTCGTCGTCTCCAACACATTTGTGAACTTGGAACAGAACCAAAAAAGAGCCAACAAAAGCTAGGGCTTTTGAAGAAAAAGGGTCGGACTAAAGGGCTTTTTGATTGTAGCCCATGAAATTATAAAAAAAACCCATATATTGCCCAGGCGTGTCTCAGCAGTCCAAAACTTTTATCCGGTCAACAACACGCTATGTGATATGTCCGACACCAATGCGTCTATGCATATCTGTGTATCAATATGTAGTCTCTCTCTTATTGCCGTGTCCGTACTTCATATGCAAAATGGTCCAATACCATAATATTACTTGGGCTCCCTTCCACCTGAATTCAATGCCAATACTTAAATTGTAATCACAGATCTTAAATATTTCTGCATTTTGTTTAGCAATAAAATCATATAAATTGAAAAGATTCTTAAATAGATTATTTATATCATATTATCTATAAACTAATATAATTATTAAATGACATTTATTTCAACCAATAAAAATAAAACGATTAAATGCATATCAATGAGTAATTGAATTAATTTATAAATAATATAGTAGATATAATTTACTTAAGAATTTCTCACTTAATTGAAGTCATATGAGTCTGATTTAGAGGGTGGCAACCATATTGGTGGAAAATGAAGTCATATATGTGTATGTATTTTTTTTGAAATACAATATATGTATGTATATATGTATATTTATTTAATTAATAAATGTAAATATTTCAACAATTATATATTGACAAGTCATGAAGATGATTGAACTGTGCATCTACTCTTTTTTTTTTTTCGAACTGTTGGAAAAACATGACAATTTAAAGGGAATTGAAAATATAATCAGTAGAGTGGGATAGAGTTGGCAAAAAGGCAAGGCTGGCAGGCCGATGTTCTACCTATAGTAATTTTGTGACTTGAACATATATTGCTCCATTTTGATGGCATTTTTTAGCTTCTTTTTCAGAATTTTATGTGCTTTTTGATTTGCTACTCCAATTCTTGTCCTCTTTCTTTAACACCCAAAACCCAACTCAGTTGCTCTCTCTCTTGCTTGGTTTCGCAATGGAGAGGAACAGCTTGAAAGATCATAGTATTGGCAGTAGAGCCTGCAGCAGCAACAAGCTCAAATATTCATGGAACCTTAACCATCAGAGCTGTGAAGAAGATCATCTTGGTGGGTTTTCATGGCCTTCAAGATCCTACACTTGTAGCTTCTGCAAGAGGGAATTCAAATCTGCTCAGGCTCGTGGTGGTCACATGAATGTTCACAGAAGGGACAGAGCCGGACTGAGACAATCACCTCCTATGGATGACGATTCTATACTTAACATTAACCCTAACCCTACCACCGTATCTCCTCCATTAACTTCCACATTATCTTCTTCAGCTCCTCCTCCTATTGCTGCATTATCTTCACCAGCTTTTGCTTCTTCTAGCGAAATCAATAAATGGGCTATCGATGATACCCCTTTAAGCACCAAAACTTTTGATAGAACTATAAATAAAACTCGGAAATCTTTCTTTGATGCCGAAGGAATTGAGGGTTGCACGAGAGAAGATGGTTACAAGTTCTTGAAGAAAGCTGAGATTGTCAGGTTAGATTTGGAGATCGGTCTTTTTAGCGACCCCAAAGAGGATTTGGACTTGGAACTTAGATTGGGTTACTCTTAGATTAAATATTTAATTTAATTACAGTTTTTAACACGAATTTCTGAAGCATATCAATTAGTTCTTCCAACAGTTTTTATTTCAAATTGTCTCAATTAATATAAAATATTTATTTTTTTAATCCAATTTAGATAAATTCATGCATAAAATGTTTGTACTCACATAGATATGGGCATTTATTATTAGTACTTGTTAAAATCCTGAAGATCATATAGATCTATATATCTAGAAAGTCAGGCTCTTTCAATATCCGATACCCATTTTCAATTCGGTATTTCGTCGTCTTCATGTAATTTTCTGCTATCAAGTTTCTTTAATCTGCTCAGTACTGTTTTTTTATATAATACATAAATATCAAGTACGTTAGTCTAGCTTGGATTTGTTGTCAGTCTCTTAGATATGGCCAACAGTAAAAGCTTCCGATTTAATAAATAAATTCTCTGCTTCTTTCTCGTGGAGAAACTTTTAGTTAAACTTAATATCTAAATGACATAGTAGATTATCAGTTAATGGTGGCTGGTACTGATGATACATGCTGAAATTGTAGTATTGGTATCAAATTTAATTCCTAAAAAAAAAAAAAAAAACCTTAACGGGAAGAGACAAAAAAGTAAATGCCAGCGGAGAATAATCATACATCCTGGGGTGTGGGGATTTTTGTTCTTTGTAGGTCTACCAAAAAAAAAAATGACAGCAAACTAATTTAATCATGTTAATTAATTGTTGCATTATATCAGTTAATATGACGTGATTAAAGAGAAATTGTTAGGTATATAATATCTACCATATCATATATATACTAATCCAATTACTTATTGATATGCTACCACATAATCCATACATGTCATTTTATTGTTTTATTCTCATTTATTGAAATAAACATATATATCATTTAATAATTGAATTAGTTTATATGTAATATAGTAGGTATAGTCTACCTAAGAACTTTTTGTGATTATATTAGTTTATAAACGATATGTTAATCTGAATTTACTTAAGAATTTGTCTAATATAATTACACAGTTATAGTATGTCTATTGTAGAGAAATTTTTAAGTAGATTCTGCCTACCATATCATTTATAGACTAATTCAATTATTTATTGACATGTATGCATATTGTATTTACATCAACTAATAAGAATAAATCAATTAAGTGCATTTTAATAAATGATTTAATTAGTCTATAAACTATATAGCAGACAAAGTATACCTAATAATTTATCGCATATTGTATTGATATCAATCAATAAAAATAAAAAAATTAAATATATGTCGTTACGATGATTAGATTGATTTATAAATGATATGTCTAATAATTTTTCATTAATACTATACAATTAAATGATATGTTAAAGTGATAAGAGTGATAGGTGAGTTTTTGTCTCCCAAAATCTGAGGGTCTGCACGTTCCCTACAATGTGCAGTTGTGAAATGTTATGATGGTTTTACTTTAAACAGAAAGTGAGGTTTTGGTCATTTCAAAACATTCGCGACAAACTGAGACACCAAAACTCTTTCTTAATATGGTAACTTAGTCAAGGCCCACACACTTGCATTTTACAAACACTCTCTATCCCGATTCTTTCGGCATGATGATTGATGTTACCTAATCGATCTTTTATGGGATGCCACCAATTAATACTTGGGTTCATTTCAATTATGCTCCTTTGCTAATTAGTACTGCTAATTACTTTATATCGGCCGAACCCATATTTACTTAACGGCTATAACCTTTTTAAGTTTTTAAAATGTATATAATAATATATAAATTTATATTATTTTTCTTTTGAATTTGCCTCTTGTTAAAAATTTATTTTTACACTCTAGATTAAAATTTCTGGTTTTTGCCCCTCCTTATCGAGACTTCTAGCTCTTTGCTTCGTCTAACTGAAGAGTCTGGTTCTGGTACTGTTTGTATTAGAATGTCTTGTCTTGTAAATTGAGTAAATACGGAGAAACAAGCCCAGTGGATCCACATTGAGGCCCATTATTGGGTTGAAGTCCAAAACTATGAGTCTATACAAAGTCAAGAAAGGCCAGAGGGTGGGTATATAGGCCAGAGAGCTCTGGAGACAACGAAATTACCAACAAAACTTTGAAGTCAAGGGTGGACAATTAATCATCTATATTATTATTTTCTGTCATTAACACTATTTAACGAGAGTTTAACTTTATAATAATACTAACAGAAAAAAGAACAGAAGATCTAATTTGTTTTGTAGTTTTATTATAAGTTACATTGTATCATATATGGATAATATAAAAACCTGCATGCAGTCTCCGTACTTATTCTGTTGCTGAATCTGTCACAAACTCTTTAGATATATATATATATATATATATATATATATATATTCCACAATTTGAAATTGATTATTTTATAGTTTTGCTTTTAAATAATAGTATAGTACAAATCTATAATTAAAATTGAAGTTACATACCTAAAAATATTTTGGGTTTGACAAACTATTCCAATAACAATAATGAGAATTTACATTGATATAGCAGAAAAAATATGATAACGGTTTATTCTTAAACAATTTTAGCTCGATAACTTAGCGAAAACATTTACATCCAAATAAAGAAACTGCATCAAATACCAATATAAGAGTGTGGCACATCAAAATAGATGACAACAAATAAAACTGCATGAGAATAAAATTGAAATTCAATATAGGAGAATAAAAAAATTTCAGTGTAAATATCAAATCTTTAACGAACAACTAATGACAAATATGATATTATTGTACATAAAAAAGAAGAAAAAGGAAGAAGACTGCTAGAATTTTTTGAGAGGAATAGAGAGGAGAGGAGGAGAAGGCTCAAACTAAATTGATTATTTTTGAGTTGAGGGGCTGATAAGTTGCTTTACAATAATTTAATCTACACCTTTAAATACTGCATAAGAACACAAAGAGGAATACATCTCTACACAACATATATTGTTCTTTTAGCTTCAAGGGTTATCAAAGCTGACTGTTAATGCAACAAAACAATATGATAACATCAAAATTTCAGCTATAAATTAAATTATTATAATGCTTATTTGTTTTTATTAATTCCACTTCAGATATTAATATATAGTTTAGTTAACTTCTGTGGGCAAGCAATTGAAAATGACTAAAACAATTAAAAAATGAGAAGTAACGAAGAAAGACATGAAGGAAGAGTCAGTCCAATAGAAAATGTCTTAAATCAAAATTAAGACATCCTCATGATCCCAAATCTTCTTGGTAATTAAAAAGCATTTGCCATCTGGGGATGGTTGGTACTGGCATTTTTTCTACTCATTAGAAGGCATAGTGAGCCGCTGGCTACCTAATATGGTAGTTATTTATTTATTTTTTTATAACTATAAATATGATTACCAATATTAGTGAATAATGACTCGAAGAGCTGAACTCAAAATTTTCTCCAATTCTCATAAATAAGGTTAAATAACAATTCGGTCACCTATTTATAGATGGGTTAGTACTAGCACTGATTAAAGAGTTTTATTAATTTCATGATAATTAATCAAAACTTTGTTGTATTGTATGTTTAGTAAAAACAACCCATGATTTCTTCAAAACCCATGGTCGTTGTCATGTAAATTAAACTTAAAAATCAACTGTGTATCTAATATGATTAGTTTCACTAACCTCCAATCCAAAGTTTCAAAGTTCATAAGATTACAATGTTTTAGGTGTAGCCGGCCTTTGTATAGACTTATTCCTTTTTTATATTTGTTTGGATATATTCTTTTTTTGTCTTACCCATCTAGACTAGTTTGGATTTATATATGGTATGCCCATAAAGAAGATAAATGACTCTATTTCAAATTTTAAAAATGTTTGATACTTAACATTTAAATTCAAATTTTCTTTTTTTTTTTAATGAAAATATAGTGATATTTTTAATTAATTTTCAAAAAAGAAAAATGCTTCCCATTTTTTTGATCTGTACATATATCGTTATTTATGAGTGAAACTATTAGTATATTATCATATAAAAAAATAATTTTTATAATTAATCTGATATTTATAAGTTAAAAATGGTTTTTTTTATTTATGATAATGTAATATTGGAACAATGAGTATAATGAATATCTTGATTAATCTGTTTTGAACAAGAAATTGCTATAAATTCAACATATATAACAAGTGGGCAGTGGTCTCCAAATCAGCAGTTGAATTACGTACCTACCATGCTTGTGCCAACAAGTTTGATATTCAACGGTACAAATGGAGAAACAGTACTTTGTCGTTTCACCATCATAAGGATTTTGATTCTATCAAACAAGATTTCTCTACTTAATACGACTAAATTAATTATTAATTATTTGCATAATTAATTAAGATGGGCCACTCAAATCTAATTAAAAACAACAATTTTAGGTAATGTTTTCACAGTTATGAGAAAAACTGAAATTCTGAACAAAGACGACTGAAATTTTCTATTCTCTATAGTCTATATGTGAAAAAGAATCCAAATTTTGGGATTAATGTGACTAAAAGAAAAGATTACCGATATAATAGATAAATACTCTTTCTGTTGTATATTAAATGTCGCTTTTATTAGTTTCATTAAGATTAAAAATTTATTAAAAAAATAATTAAATTAAATTACTTTTGAATTAAAAGACTAAAAATAATTGAAAAGACAAAAAAAAAAAAAGTATACAATTATTTAATCTAAATCTATAATGAATAACTTTAAAATTTTATATAACATTAAGGCCAATATTAAAAAAATTGAAAATCTCTTTAATTTTATAAAAATAACAAATAAATATAATTTTAAATTTTAAAAAAATAATTAATATAGAATAAAGAGAATAAAAATTTATTATATATATATAAAAGGTAAGATGTAAGAAATATATAAAAATAATGCAAGAAAGGACGAAAAGATTGAACATATGAATGTCCCCCGCATTCGACGGGAGAGAAGAAAAACCGGGAGAAACGTTGAAGGCAGTGCAGAGAAAGCTGAAAGGATGGAAACGTGGCGAAAAATGATATATAGACCGGTCAACATATCCATTTTTGGAAAAATTTAAAAGTTTACAGTTGGGTCCCGCCATTGACCAGAATCCATCCTTATCTCTTCTCTTTCTTCCCGCTTGCTTTCCGTATATTTTCTCTCATCTAAAAAAAATTAAAATTATATAATTTTAGTATTATGGTTGTAAAATTATATAATTTTTTTTATTTCATAAAAGTCACTTAATTATAGTTTAATTTTAGTAAAATTATTTTCGATAATTTTTCAGCAGTTAACAACTGAAAAAATAGTGCTAACATTCCGATTGACACATGAATTATGTCATGTCACTATAAATGTCAAATAAAATATATTGTACGGTCAAATAGAGCTCTGACATCTCATTTAACACAATTTTTAATTTGTAGTACTAATGTGGATGCTGAGTTTTAAGTATATATAATACTTTATTTGATATGTACAGTAATGTGACATGTCTCATGTGCTAATGGGAATGCTAACACAACTTTTTCGGTTGTTAACTGTTGAAAAGAAAATGACTTTAACTGAAACTAAACCATAGTTATGTGACTTTTATATAAAAAAATTATATAATCTTACTGCAATAATACCAAAATTAAGTGACCATAGATAAAATTAAAAAAAAAATAATTTCTCTTATGGATAGAATATCTGCGAAAAATGCCCTACTCAAATCCAAATTGGATTATATATACTATTATTCGAATCCGTTCCAAATTAATCCATTTAAAATTATAAGGTTAATATTTGTATCCATTCCGAGCCTGATTAATACTCGAATCCATTTACAATTAAAAAATTTAAAATAAAGTAAAATTCTAATTAATTAAATAATTAAAAATTAAAAAATACAATTTACCATAAATTGGTATAACATCAAATAAAATAAACAAGATAAAACGCAAAATCTTATTCAACTCATTCAAATTAAAATAATTCATCAAATTGTAAAAATATAATATTAAAACAATAAAATCTCCAACCATTACATTTGTAGTTCATTAATCATTAAAAATACAAAAATAATATATATATATATATAAAAGAAACTTCGAAATTTTAAGTTATAATCAACTGTTAGACTAGAAAGAAGGGTGATCAATATATAACTTAATAAGGATGATTTAATTCGATTAGGACTTCATATTCATCAAGTAATCAATAAATTAATTTTTGTAATCAGTTTTATATATTTATAAAATAAGAATCAATTTCTTCACATAATATATATATATATATATATTATTAATTCTGTCTATAAATAAAAATATAGATTTAATGTTGTTCATCATATTCCTCACGTTTCTATTACCAATATGACATTGCTTGATTCTAATTTCATTAAAGAAATGAATTTTATTTCAAATAACTAACTCAATGGGAGGATCTTCCAACACAGTAATCTGATAAAGCAAGGGATGGATTTGAGATAATATTTGTTCCATTTATATTTAATTATTTTAATTACTGACTTTGGCTTGTGGGAAACATGTGCACATATAGAGTCTTCTTTATGGGGTTCTTGAATTATTAATTGATTAACAATGGAATAAAGTATTTGCAGAATGTGCCGATTAAATACTGTAATTCATTTAATTAATATTGTCTTTGAATTTTAAAAAGATATCAATCATAATTGCACATAGAAATCACAAGATAAGTTAATCATTCATCCAGAAAGGGATACATATATATATATATATATATACACACACACACACTAGTGAAAAGGTAAATTTAATACTTGAATTTTTGAACTCTCTTACCTCCCATTTCTCATGTGACAAGGATTTGGAAATCGCTCATTTTGCCTAAAATTGAGGTATTTTTTTGGCTTGCTTTTTTCAATCGGTTGAATACTAAATTTTATGTGTAAAAGATATTATTCAAGCCAATAATAATCTATGCCTCTTATGCACAAATGAAGTGGAAACCGTTGATCCTCCTATGGTTTTATGTCCTTTAGTTAGCATTTTGTGGTGCAAATTTTGCGCATGGTAGGGTATTTTTTAGGATATTCCAAAATCCTTGTATAATGTCTTTAACAAGTGGGAATTTTAGTTAATAGGTTCTTTTCAAAAAAAAGATTTGATATATTATTTTTCATACTATTCATTGGTCTATTTGAAAAGAACACAATAACATTATTTTTACTGGAAGAGCCTTAAAATTTAAAAATCCATTTTTTATCATCAGATTTAGATCTAAGGAATGATTGCGAGCTATTGATGATGAGGATGTTCTTCAGAATCAAAATCTTCTTTTGGGAGTTATGCTATTAAACTTCACTGATCTCAAGCCAAAATTAGACTTCATCCATTTGGGTGTGTGCCATTTCAAACTTTGTTAAATAGAACACGGATGGTTCATTTCTTGGTAAATTTGGTCCTGCTAGAGTAACGAGGTTCTTCAAGACTCCACGAGTAATGTTGTTTGTTTATTCTCTATGTCTTATGATATTATGGACTCTAATGCTGCTCGATATATTTTTCAGATTACAGTAGATCATGAGTCTTCCTCCTTTTCATGTATTATTTTTGAATTTGATTTAGCAAATGCTATTGTTTGGTTATCTAAAGAAAATTATCTTACTCCATGAGCATTGCATAAGGAATTCTGTCTTATTGAAACATACAAATAGCAGATTAGTTCGTTTTCTTTTCTCCATACAGAAGAGAAAACAATTTTAATTATGACTAATCACTTGACTAAACAAGGTGTATCGAGGACTAGTAGCTTTATTGCTTGATCATAGTTGTTTTCTCTTGTGGATTTAAAGTAGCTCAGTTATCTTCTGCTGTCTCTATAGTCCATGTCTCTTTGGATATTTTGGCTTAGGATGGATCTAACTCTCTCTCTCTCTCTTTTATTGTTGTTATTCTTTATGTTAGGAAAAACAATCAATAAGTATTTCAAAATAAAAAATTCAAGTCAAAGAAAATTAGAGAAGACAAGATTTATATGATTCGACTTTGATTGCCTACGTTAACGGAGAGTAACCGATTTTTCACTATATAAGAAAATAAAAAAATTACAATGCAATAAAATTATATTTCTCTTGAGTTGAACATACTCAAATCCACAATTTATTGTATTTCCACTTTCACATAAACTAGAAGAATAATTATTACTTCTTTAGAACCCCTAGAGAAAATTTCCAAAGCTCCCAAAGGTATTTCCTGAAACCCAAGAATATCCAAACAAAAATTCAAACTTGCAAATCTCCAAATTGCTCTTCTATTTGCTTTTTTTTGCTTCATTGTCGTAAGTCTTGATCTTATCTATATTTATAGGCTTCCTAAACTTGTCAAGCAAGAATATGAATATTTTTTCTAATTCAAGTCTTAAGTCTTATCCTAATCCAAGTTTAAGCTTATCCAAATACAAATCTAAGACTTATCCAAATCCAAGTCCAACATGGATTCCTACAATTAAAAATCAATCCCAAAAATTTCCATCTTAATTTTTAAATTATAATAACTTTATTGGCCTAAACTCCTCAACTACACATACCTGAATCAGATCTTAATTCTACATCCTGATTCTAAATACAGACAATATATCATGTGTAGTTGAAACCAATAGATGGCGTTACTCGACTCTAGAGAGACCTCAATCTCTCTATCCGATCACCAGTCAGTTCCACCCATTTAAAACGATCTATGTCTTGAAAACTGTTCGTGCATGCAACTTGTTTTACTACCAATTAAATATGATACACTTTGATGCAACTTCTTTTTTATTAGGACTACACGATCTTGAGTAACCCTTAGTATTTCACCTTTAGTATTGTAACTAAAATCTTTTGAATCTAATACACTTAGAAAAATTAAATTCTTACACATCTTTGGAACAAATGCCACTTCCTCTAAAGTCATTGTCGCTCCATTACATATTTTGATTTTCACATTACCAATACTCATGACATTCACTTTATAATTATTACTCAATTTTAAGATACTAGTCAATCCTTCTTGAAATGTATCAAAATAATCCCTCCTAGAGCAAATATAAAAAACACAACAAAAATCTAAAAGTCAACCATCACAGGAAGATGCATTATTCCCTTTAATGATTACATGAGTATCTTCATCATCCTAAGTAAGAAAAATTAAATTATTCTCTTCGTCCGATTTCTTGCCCTTCCGACAATCTTTTTTGTGATATCCATACTCTTAGCATATGAAGCATTAAATGTCATCCAATTTATTGACTTTGGATCTAAATACGCCTTTGCTTAGATCCCCTTGTCATTAGCTTGCCCTCTCTGACTCCTACTTTGAGAAAGCAATGTCTCGCCATCTCTATCATCACTTTTAGCTTTCCTTCGAGTTTCAAGAGATACCAATTCTGGCTGAGCAAAATCTATAGTCAAAGAATATTTTTCCGCAATTAATGAGTTAATAAAATTCTCATAAGAGTCAAGGAGTGAAGAAACAAGCATTAGTGTCTTATCTTCTTCCTCAATCTTAACTTCAATTTTCTTTAATTGATCTAAGATTCCATTGAATTCATTTATATGCTCCACTAGATTCCCGCTTTCCACCATCCTCAGCCTATATAATTTCCGATTGAGATGTAATTTATTGGTCAAATTTTTAGCCAAATAAATTTTTTCCAGTTTGTCCCAAATATTGCAACAGAATTCCTCTCGATAAAATTATTTATAATATTATCACCGATACAAAGACGTATCGTACTAACACACATTTCCTCGAGTTCTTCCCAATCTTCATCGTTCATCTTTTCTAGCATTCCCTTCTCCTTTCCCTTCAATACTTTTGTTAAGCTTTGTTGAACTGGAGATCTTTACCTTTTTTTGCTAAATAGTGAAACTGTTTTTTCCATCATACTTATCTACTGTAAAAAGTGATGATAAATTGCCCAATATGCTTATTGAATGTTAATCGAAACTAGCTTTGATACCATTTGTTGGAAAAAAATAATTAATAGGCAAGTCAAAATAAAAAAAAATTCAAGTCAAAGAAAATTAGAAAAGACAAGATTTACGTGGTTCGACCTTGATTGTCTATGTATATGTAAAGTAACCAATTCTTCACTATATGAGAAAATAAAAAAAGTTATAATACAATAGAATTGTATTTCTCTTGAATTGATTAAATTCAAATTCATAATTTATTGTATTTTTCATTTCATATAAACTAGAATAATAGTTCTCATATCTCTAAAACTTTTAGAGAAAATTTTTAAAACTCTCAAAGATATTTTCCGAAATCCAAGAATACCTGAGCAAAAATTCAAATTTGCAAATTCCCAATTTACTCTTATATTTACTCTATTTGCTTTAAAAACCTTAATCTTGCCTATATTTATAGGCTCCCTAAATTTGCTAAGCAAGAATAAGAATACTTTTTCAATTATGAATATTTTTCTTAATTCAAGTCTTAAGTCTTATCCTAATTCAAGTTTAAACTTATCCAAATCCAAATCCAACTTGGATTCCCACGATTAAAAATCAATCCCAAGACATTCTTGATTCTTTTACCATTGTATGAGGTTTGTTCATATTTATGCAATGATGTATTAGTTTTAGGTGGAGTTTTTCATCGTCTTAAACTCTTTCTCAAAATGGTTTTTTTCCCTTTTGTTCACCATCTTAGACTATTTAAAATGTGGGCTGTTGTGCATTATCCTCCTCGATCGCTTTTATATATATATATATATATATATAAAAGGAATCAATTAATATGATATTTGAACTTGAAATATTACGATTTGAATATATATAGACACTGATTTGGAGATGTAGATAAAAAAGATACAACAATATTAACGTAGGTTATCAATTGTTTTATTGATTTTATTAGTTTAGCAAATTAAAGATGTGATTTCAACGAAGAGAAATGTTATGAACATTTTTTTCAACACTCATTTCGTGATTGATAGTTGAGGAGTGAGATAATCCTAAAAATAAATTTTCTTTTTTTTTTTTCTTGCTTAGTTTCTCTCTTCACCTAATCAATGAAAAAGTAAGTGTTAAAAAATAGCATTCCTCTTTTAGCTAATTCATCTACTAGTTGTCAATTTGGCTTATCGCTCTCAAAAAAATACCGAAATAAGCTTCACTTGTTTTCTAGAATTAGGTTTAAATAGTGGTTCAAACTTCAAATAAGATGTCGTGTACTCCACGACATGAACATGAAATTGAATTAAAAGCTACTATGTTACTGAAGAATTTCTCTGCCCTTCACTTAATTTGAAATTAAATTATATCCCTTCCATTTTAAACTCATTATCTCCTTTTCAAATAAAAAAAATTGTAATTATTTGTCACTTTTATATATCCAATCCAATGTTTTTTTTTTTTAATTTTATCTTTGTATTAATATTAGTTATATTACTATCTTCGTTCCATAATAATTGTCGTTTTTTAGAAAATTTTAAATTTTATTTATATGTAGTTTTTATATTATCAACGAAAATTAAATATATTTTTTTCAACTTTGTCCTTAGACTCATTAATTCAAAGTTATTATTATGTTAAATTTAAAATTTTTAGTCATTCAAAACTAATGGTAACTCAGTTCTTACAACTTAGTTTTTTTCTAAATTTAAGACTAATTAATGATTTTTAATTTTAGTGAAATTGTCAAAAGTGACTGTTATTATAGAACTGAGGGAGTAATTAGTTTTATAAAATTCTAAATCTCTTTTAAATTTTGTTGAGAGGTAATTTAGTAATATTAAACTATTTTTTTTCTATAATTAAGTCTATTAAATATTTTTTTAATCTAAGTGCAATACCAAAAAGAGAATGGATGGAGTAATTAGCTTTATTAATGGGTGGTGCAAATTTCATTAAAGTAGAGTTAGTGGATTCTCTTTCAAACTGATTAATGTTAATTAATGTATCAACGATAGCTCAGTGTTTGTAGTTACAAGTGGAGAGGACAGCACTAAGCTATAGGTAATTTGGAAAGGCAAACTGGAACAAATGAGAGAATATATTTGTTTTTTATTAGTCTTATTATTTTAAATTATTAGAAATGACAATAATTATTAAATCAAATTTGTGGGATCCATTAATTTGTCAACTTTAGCCTTGGAAAGTTGTACACAAGTTGCTAATAATAATTCATAATCAAGATTTAGATTAACCATGTCACGTGAATCCATGTGAAGAGGGGTCCTTTATATAGTGAAAAAATAGAATGAGAATGATTGATTTTTATTGTTAATATTTGGTTAGAAAAAAGAAATGAAGTGTAATGCAAATGAGATTTCTCTGTTAATGGAAATCATTCATTACTCTTGTTTTAGTGAACGAATATTTCACATTTATGAGAATCAAATTAAACTAGTTAAAATATGAATTATCCTAATTATTATGCATGATCTACTTTTTTTTTTTATAAACAAAAATTATTATTAAAAAAATAGGGAAAAAACCATCTCGAGCAATCAACTCAAAATGATGAAAAAATCCCACTTAAAACTAATACATAAAAAAAAAAAAAAAAAGCAAGAAAAAGCCTTTTGCAAAAACCAAAGACCTCATCAGAGGAAAGAGAAACGAGCTGGAAAAAATTACAACCAATAAATATATGGATTATCCTAATTATTTTTATTTAATGTATTTATTATAAATAAATATAAATTATAATTAGTTTTTTAATTTTATAATATATTTATTCTTAAATTAATGTTAAAAAAACATTATAGAAAATATATAATTCTAATAATATTAATTTATTTTTTTAATAATGATAAAATTAAAAGTGTAAGTATCTTAAATAAATAAATATAAAATATATATTTAATTTGAAAAGATTATATTATTTTATTGTTGATCTACAGATAATTGTATTATATAAATATGACAGTTTAACCAAATGAAATTTCATTCTCATTCAGATTTCTCAATAAATAAAAATCAATCAAACAACATACTAAAATAATTTTTATTCTCAGTCCCCTTTTATTCCTATTTACATTCATATTCGCATTCTTACATTTTGAACCAAACACCTCCTAAAATCTTTATAGTGTCATGAGTAGAAGAAAAATAATATTGAATGAATTAAATTTCAATTTTTTTAATCTGAATTCAATTTAATATAATTAATTTAAAGCATGTTTAGAAGGATTTCGAACTTTTTAAAAATTTTGAAGTAGCTCCATACATAAGGTTGAAATTTAAAACTTCTGATTATTTTGAAAAAGTGTCGTGCTTAATTACTCATCCTAGGATAAATTTCTTTTCACTTTATTAATTACTACTTTGACAGAATTTACAATAAATATTTGTTCAGCTTTATTTAGCATTAGAAATTTTCATATCAATATTCACTTAAAAGTCATTGCTTTGAAAATTGCAACATTAAACAATTCAATTGATACTGAGATTATATTATTTGATCAGCTGAAGTTGACAAACAATCCAATTGATTAAATAAAGGCATATGCTTCGTGCCATTTAATTTTTGATTAATTGATGATTGAAGAATTATAATATTATCTAGTTTCTTTCATGGAATTATGCTATTATAAATTAAAGATAATAGAAAATGTTATTATATAATTTTAAGTTAAGCTTCCTTGATTTGTAAAGAAAAAGCGAAGAAAAAGCAATTAGCTATTCAGCACCATATTATACAGCTTTAACTAATTGGGGTTAGTTCAATTAGTATATTTAATATAAAATACTCGTGACAAAGATAGAACTAAGAAGAAAATTATTTATTTATTTATTGTGGGTTTAAATATTGGCAAAGTCAATTTAGGAAGTGTTACAATGGGACAAAGTTATATAAGGATCAGGTCTGAAAAATTGTATGGACTATGGAGACAAAATTAATAATGTTTATGAAAGAAAGTAGAGATCCTTTCTTCAATTACGAATCTTGGAGATGATGAAAATAGGAAAAAAAAAATTAGTGGATGGGGTTAACTGGACATAGACACTCATTGAATTATTTTCTTTGCCTTTTTTTCTGCCTTCAAGTTATTTATTCTTGTATAATTACTAATAAAAGAAATATTCCATTTGGACCATATGTTCACACTCATTAACAATATAAATGATGAAATTTGAAACATATTATTCACATTATACTAAAATAATAATAAAAAATAGCACCCACTCGTTAATTTTGGTGAAATATTATTATCAACATGTTTTATAGATGCATATCCCTATTCATTTGGTTCTACCAATAATATAATTGAGTAAACTCTCCGTATTTTTTTTATCAATTTATTTATAAAATAAGTGGTTATTCCATAAAAATTTAGTTTTTTATTTTGTTTATTTTATTTTTTATGATTTCGTCCTCTTGTTGCGGTGTTTAGTTTTTGTCAATTTATTACGATATTTTGTTTATGTCATCTTATTGTGGCATTTTTGTATGTAAGCAATTCAGTCAAGCAAAACATATTATATCTAACGGAGATAACAAGTCAGATTATAGTCATTAGTATGTTGCAGAAATAGAATCATATATATTCTAGTCACTATAATATTATCAAATTTGTAGGTTTTGAACCGATTTATTATGCTATTAACCTGAATACTGTGAATTTTTTTACTGTTTCATCTTCTATAATTTTTAGCAGATTTGTATATATTTTTATCGATATATTGTTATAATTTGAATCAATGTAATTATTTTCGCATAAAAAAAACATGTTTTAGATGCATATCCCTATTTATTTGGGTCTACCAATAATTTAATTCAGTAAATTAATTGACCAATTTAAGAACTTGTCTGTATGCAATTAGTGTTGTCTTCAATCATTTTTCTTTTAAAATATAATATGCACTTGTCATTTTTAAATGTCTAATAAAATATTTCATGCCCTGCCTTAAGCTTATTAATTAGTTAATAAAAGAGATCAAATTTTTCAGGATGTAATTAACGAGTCACCTTTCATGGGGTTGGGAAATGGTGAATCCTAAAAGGACATTAATTTTATCAAAGCTGTTATACCATATCCACTAATTATTTAAAATTTAAAATACATTTTATAATTAAAAAAATAATTCCCTGAAGTAAATTTTTGATTGAAATTCATTTTTAAAATAGTATTTCTAAGTTAAGAGTCTTATAAATCAGATTACTTGCAGTAACTTTTAGGAATGAGTTAAGGATTTAAATTCAAATTCTATTTCCAATATATGAGTAAATTTCTTAGATTGGGGATATGGTAATAAGCTAGTCTAGCTTTTTTTTTGGGTCTAAATTAACCGTATAATATTTTACGATTCATTAAACTACTAATAAAACACTATATTCTTTTTTTTTCTTTTTTCTTTTTTACAAAATGTGAATTTATAGCTAACAAAAGCTACAGACTGACGAAGGTAGGTAACCCCACACAGATCATGTATGAGCCAAGAAGACATGCCCGCAGGAGGATTATAATCAGCAAATTAATTAATTGATTTTATTGATATTTTTTAAAACCTAATTAACAAGGTTTGAGAGATCATGATGGTGATGAGCAGTAAGAAATGTAACTTTAGTATATTTTTTTTCATGAAGGCATATAAAAAAGTACAAAAAAGTTAGTTTCCAAGGGGAAGAAAAATATTAATAATAAATCTCGAACTAAGAGTAATTTATGCCTAGAAAATCATTCTTCTCCATTATGGACAGAGTAATCTCCCATTCTGCAATCAGATTTTGTCATCCATTGAGAAAATTAATTTCAACAAGTGTTAATGGAACTGATGTAGCTCAAGGAGAGGCTTCCACCATTACACGTGGGTTGAAGGGCTATTAGAGAGTTGAGCCATGCTGCAAATGGAAGAGTATGTTTTTCCTTGAGCATACACTTCATGGATTTTCTATTTTCAAGAATTTGGTTAAGAGAGAGTAGAGTGATGAAATGGTTATATATATAATTAATCATATATTTTGTTGAAAATTAAGAAGAAGCCGGTATCAATTTCGAAAAGAGTACTATCATGAGTTTGAATGTATTTGATCAATCGCTAAGAAAGTTAGTAATATCCTTCGGTATAAATGTATGTCTCTTCCTTTCTCTAATTTTGGTAGACCGATTATAAATCCTAAGTACAAATATGTCGGGAACCAATTATATTGAAAATTAAGAAGCTAGCTTCTTGAAAGTCGAAATTTTTATCTTTTGGTGGAAGATTAACTTTGATTAAGGCCTCCTTGAACAGTTTACCTATCTACTACTTGTTTCTTTTTAAATTGCCAAAATAAGTGGTTTTTCATATCAATTCTCTTTGCAGAAATTTCTTTTGGGAGGATCTTCGAATAAAAGAAAAATGTGCAATATCATATGAGATGTCATTCGATTGCCTAAAAAATTAGGAGGCTTAGGAATTGGTTCTTGTTAGATAAGATTAAGGCCTTATTGTTTAAATGACATTGATGCATTAGGAAAGAAAGTGGAGAGGACAATCTTTGGGTTCGAGTAATATGATAAAAATATAAGATTAATCCTAGTTGTAACCTTTCTTCGGCAATCTCCACTAATCAATTCTCCTCTATGTGGAAAGATAAATGGAATTTCAATCTCTTCCTCCCTTCAATGGCGGCATTAAGGTTCTAGCAGGAAATGAGAAAATATGCAAGTTTTGTCTGGATAGATGAGTCTTTGAAAAGATCTCCTCTCTGTACGCTTTTCCTAATTGTTTAATATTTTCCTTGACCAAAATGCTCTCATCAAAGATATGGACGTTTGGAATGGATTTTCAGGTGGAGTAGGCATCTTCGACCTTAGGAATTACAACAGAGTAACCTATTGCTTAATCTGGTCTCGGAATATCATATCTTGCCTTATAATAGTGATAGATTCATCTAGTTGCACAATTCTAATAGCAACTACTCTGTTAAATCTACGATTGCTGCATTGCTTATAGCTCACCTCCACCCTTTTATTTCTCATGTGGCCAACATTTGGAAATCTTTAGTTCCCCCCAAGGTTGAAATATTTTCTTAGCTGATAATTCTCAAAAGATTGAATACTAGAGATGCTTTGAGTGCAAAAGGTATTATTCCCGCTAACAATAATCTCTGCCTTCTCTGTAATAACTGTGCAAAAACAGTGGATCATCTGTTAGTTTTATATCCTGTAGTTTATGTCTTGTGGTATAAATTTTGTACTTAGTGGGATATTTCTTGGGTAATTCTAAATTCCTTGTATGAACTTTTTTATCAGTGGAAATTCCTAGTCATGAATTCTTTTCAAAAAAAAAAAAAATTTAGTCCATTATTTTTCATGTTGTTATCTAGTTCATATGATAGGAATGCAAGGAAGTAGTTTTCAATGAGAGAGTTTTAAAACTGAAAATATGTTTTTTATCATTAGATACAAATTTAAAATATGGGTGCGAGTCATTGGTGATGAAAGCATTCTACAAAACCAAGACCAATTTTTGTGCATTGACACTATTAAGCTACATGGATCTCGTGCTAAAATCTAACTACCCATATATGATTGGATTGCCTCTCCTCCTAATTTTTTCAAATGAAATACTAACGGGTCATCTCTCGGTAAACCTGGACCAGTAGGAGTATGAGACATTTTTCAAAATCCTACAAGTAAAGTCATACGCTTATTTTTTCTACTGTGGTGTCATGAATTCCAATACTGTTGAGGTTGCCACTATTCAATATGCTATGCAAATTATTGTAGAAAACAATTCTTCTACTTTTCCATGCATTATATTTGAATCTAACTCAACTAATGCGATAACTTTGATATCCAAGGAAGATAACTCTAAACTCTGATCTTTGCACAAAGAATTCTATCTCATTGAAACTTTCAAATAAAGGTTGTGGTCGATCCTTTTTATTTATACACGAAAAGAAAACAATTTTATAATTGATTTTTTAGCTAAGCAAGAAGTTTTTTTTTTATATAAGCGAATAATTTTATTGACAATAAAGCAAGGAGTTACAAGGTCACATTATTTTATTGCTTGGTTATAGTTGTGGACTCATCTAAGTGCTAATTTTTTCTGTTTTTCTTTCACTATGACATGAAGCTTTTGTTCATCTCCTTTTTGTCTTTAATGTGCTAATTTTATGTGAATTTTTTCATCATCTTGAGTTTCTTGCTTTTGCTGTTTTTCCTTTTTTCCAATAACATAATATTCTAGCTTATTGAAAAAAAATCATATAATAATTTTAATTTTATCATTAAAAATATAATAATAACAAATATATTATTCCTTTCTTTAATCCGGTTATATATATATATATATATATATATATATAATGTTTTCTTAATTTTGTATAAAGTTTTTGTCTCCCTCTATTAAATTTGAATTGATATTAGAACTAAAAACGAATTCCTAACTATTCAAATGGAGAAAATAAAGGGCACAAAACATATATATCTAAAATGAGATATTATATTTATATAGGCAAAGACATCATCATGAATCCTTTACTAATGTTGAGAGAAAGGAAGAAAGAAAGAAATTAATATAAAATCAACACAGCACCTTTTTCTTTCACTTCTAAGTTCTAATTAATTTTCTGCATAATAGACAACTCTATTTGTTTATGAATTCGCTTTATTTAATGAGCTATAATTTTCTATGCAAACAGCTGGTGGTTCTTTACTGATAAACAACTCCCTATAACAAATCCACTTTGTAATTCTACGAATCTAATTGGTTAAGGAAAATGTCAAATCTTAATTAAATCCAAACATCTTAACCTAATTAGGTAAAAAAAGAAAAATCATGTCTTGAAATCTTGAAAGAAAATTCAAGACCCACTAGAGCTTGGTTGGAGTAAAGCGAGATGCAACCTTAAAGCCTTCAAGTAAATACTAAATAGCAAAATTCTAAACTTTTATTTCTAATTATTATATCTTCAAAGTCTAATTAATCCATCATATCAGATATACAAAATATAACCCATGACATTATCCATTTATACATAAGTATAATGAGAAAAAAAAAAAGAAAAAAAAGAATCGATGCAAACAATCAAATATCCAAACTGCTAGCTCAAGAAATTATTATTAAATTAACTATATGAAATTGGATCATCCCCTTATTTATTTTTTTATTGCAAACAGAAGGGAAAATAACAACCAAGTTTTAATCTCAAAATAAACATTCACAACCATGATATTATTGTGATCTCTTCTTCACAAATCTATCTTCTACTAATTTTCTTTCCAATTAATTACTTCCTACCTTTTGAAGCCTTAGAAAATCTGCTGTCTATTAGTAAGGTGGGCGCACAGGAGCATGAGCCTGAGCCCATCCATAGCCATCATGCCCTAATTGACCTCCATTAGGGATTAGATTCGGCGGCAGATTATAAACCGGCAGCGCAGATGGATCCGGCAGCCCAGCTGGGGGCGCGCTGCTCCCAATAGGCGGTGGCGAGTTATTAGACCCACCCTGGATCTGTCCTTGGCCACCACTTCCAGCATCTTCTTCATCCTCTAGTGGCAAACGTTCGTAAGTGGCATTAGCAAATGTTGCCGCTATGACCATAACTGGTCCCGCTGCGATCAGTGAACCCACTACGCTTCCTCCGACGACCTGCCCCTGTCCACCGGATAGGTATACGGTGAGTCCGGTGGAGCCAGGTGGGGCAGGTCCTGGTAAAAACGCACCGGTTAAGGACAGAATCTCGAACCTACCATGAAGAGCCACAACAGCACCGGGTGCGGCAGGTTGTCTTAGGGTTACGTTAGCGACGGAGCCACTGCCACTAAGCACACAAACACCGCGTTGACGCCTCCGGGCAAACTGTGCGACACTCTCGGCTACATCGGCACCGCCAACAACTTCCATAACGTGGCTGCGCAGAGCATTAGGGCTGTCTCTGGTGATGAAAATGGGTGGTTTGGGCTTGTTTTTGGATCCAGGAGGGCGGCCTCTAGGTCTTCGAGTACCCACCTCAACAGCACCCTCTTTAGGTTCATCGCCGGTGTCCCTATCTTCATCATCTTCACCTCTGCTTCCGCTCCTGTTGCTGGTTTCATTGATGGAAATTTCCCGGTGAGCTTTGTTGAGGGAATTAGCTGAATTTGAAGTAGGGTCGAGGCTTTGCAGGCCTATCTGACCAGTCCACCAAGGATTAGCCATGGTTACGAACTACAAATTCAGACGATAGTTGAATTGAATTTGTTACCTTGGCCAAAAGGTTTCTTATTCAGATCATCAACAAAAAGTCAAAAGTAAAAAATAGCAAGGAACCAAGAAAAATTTTGCCGGCCCAATAGTGTTCTTGGGAAAGCTACTATGCTGAAAGAAACTGAGAAGGAGGAGGAGGAGGGTGTGACGAGAGAGAATTAGATGCAACAGCCAATGGAATCGAGTAAAGGAGGAGAAAAGAAAAGAGGATTTTCGTAAATCATAGGTGAAGATTAATCAGAAAAAGATGAACCACACACACACAAGCTAGTGATCCCTTAGTAGAAAGAACAAAGAACTTATGCAAATCCCTTAACAGAATCAAATTAAGCAGACAAACAGGGAGAGAATATATTTTTAAGAAGTGAGAGAGATCATGAAATAAGTTCTCAGTAATTAAAAAGAAATAAAAGTCCAAACCCTTCTTCCCTCTCTCTCTCTACATCTATAGAGACAAATATATATATATATACAATTATAATATAAATCCATCAATTGAATGTGTATTTCTAACTTAATTTCTTTTGTTCAATGTTGGCTTCTGTTTTGTGCTGTGTACGTTGTGTTCTGATTTAGGGAACTAATTAAGCTTTTTTTTTTTTTCAAAAAAAATGTGTAATTATACTTCTTTTTTCTTTTGTGTATATATATATATATATGTATAGAAGAACATAAGCTCTTCTTTTAGAGGTCATTGAAATTAGGGTTTCGTGGGGTAGCGTGCGCGTGGGCAGGTGGGGAGCACGTCGTTGTCTCGTGCGCCAACTCAAACATGTCAATATATATATTGTGAAATAATTAAAATAATTAAATATATATAATTTTTTAATTAATTTAATCTAGAGATAATATGTAGACTAGATGTGTGTAGTATTTTGTCTGCTTGCTGATCTCACTCTTTCTATGGTTTTACTTCTTCCTTCCAGTTTATTGGCAATCGCTGTCATTGAACTTCTAATTTTTTATAATTCATATATATATATATATATATATATATTAACTTGAATCATTAAGGAAATATATTTTTTTTCACATATTAAAGAAACCAAGTTCATGAATTGGAACTTTAACTTATATGAGTATAATTAAATTGGAAAAAATTAATTATATCAGGTATTATTTCAATTGCATGCTCTGAGATTTGGTTTTAACCATATTATTCTAATAGCATCCTTTAAATTTAGATGCACATTACGATTTGAATTTCTCTAACCAATAGACTTTTTTTCCCTTTCGTCAGCGAAATGCTGTTTATTTGTTATATATGTAAGGTTGATTGCACCAAAATCAAACCCTGACCATAAATCAAAAGAAAGGGATGTTGATGTATACATCAAATAATTTAATTGCCTCCACCGGCCCACTGGGTATATTTTTCTTTTCTTTTTCTGTAGCTAGTCATTGCCACATCTTACCCAAACAAAACTATCCAATAACCACATAAATGTTCATTTAATACTAACTTCCAAAAGAAAAAAATGATATCGAAACACTATACTAAAATTCAAATTAAATTTATATCATATCAAGCAAGCATCTTAATAAATTAAATACATAATCAATCAAGGGATGACTTGACTGAGAAAAATTTTAATTTAAATTTATTCACCACTAACTAACTATATTGGTGGAAATTTAATACCATTATGGTATGTGTAAGCACATTACCCATTATTGAATCTCTTCTAATAAATAAAATAAATAAATACATAATTAAAATTCATAAAGTAAAATAAAAAAAAATAAAATATTAGCTAGTATTATTTGAAAATGAATATAGGCATAGATTATCCACTACCTATTATTTGTTTAACAAAATTCGTATTGAGTATCCAATCACCTGAATTGAATATTATGAGGAACTGATATAGATATTACCCTAATCCGTTTTATTAAAATTAAATATTCAAATAAACCCTACTCAATGACTGTTGCACTATAATTATTGGGATTTCTCAACCAAAGGCCTATAAATATGGTGACAGTAAGCCACCGATTTGGAATTTGGGATGTGCAACATGAGATTGGCAAGGAGATACATAAAAACCGTTGAAGTGGTGTACTAATATTATAATTGTAATTGAAATGCTAGATTATGTTATTGCCAGGGCTTTTTCCCATTTTAGGGATTACAAATAAATTATTTTCCACTTTAAGGACCGGACCAAAATTTCCATTTTGGGGGCTTTTTCAAACTCTTTCCCGAATTAGGGCCATGAGATGGAGTTGGTCAAATGGAATTTAACAATCAGACAGGGCTGTCTGCTGGTTGAACAAGAAGACAACCAATTCTCTCTCTCTCTCTCTTTTTTTTTCATTTACACTACATGATTTTTTTTCAAATGCAGACAACCATCCATTTTACTTAAAAGATTTTTATTTGTCATTCTTCTAATACACTTAGTTATTAAAAAAAGAAAAAGGAAAGAGACTGCCTGCTGGTTGAACAAGCGGACAGTTATGTCCCCCTGTTTGACCAGCGGACAGCTATTGGTCAACTTCTTTCCTATACATCAGTATCCTAACTTAGGAAATAGTTTCAGGAACACTCCAAAATTAGAAATTTAAAATTTTTTATCTTAAGTTGGAAAATATTTTATTTTTAAGCCCCAAAAAAGGAAAAATCTCTTATTGCCAAGTATGGTATATATATATATATATATATATATATATATGGATAGAGACATGCAGTGCAGAGAGTAAAGGGCAATTGGCCATATGCTCATATATATTAATGTCCAATCGACAATGCAGCCTATAAGTAGAGATATGATTGAACCCTAATAAACATTAATCTGCTGTTCTTCTACAGATGTTAATGCTAATTTTAACCTGTCCACCCTCTAATTAATTTTACATTTTTCTGGATCCTGCGTAGCCATGTTCCTCTTTTTCCCCTCACATCTGAATTAATCCTCCATAATCCATATAAGAATTGTTGCTCTGATGGTAGGCCCCTTGAAGTTCATCAATATGAAAGAAGAAAAGAAAAACTAAGTTGGTTTGGTGATATAGGCGAGAGTCAGCATCAACACTTGCATACGGTGCGTTTCACTTTCTAAAAACAACTTCCAGCACTTTGATTGGTATTGCTTATGTTAATCTTGATTCAACTCATCTAATTAACATCTTTTTAAATTTAATCATCTTTCTTTATAGTGTTTCTGTTGACTGTTGTGACCATGTATGGGTTTTTATGCTTGAAGAAGCATTTCCATATATCTTAATCAACCAATATTACTGTCACGTATATACTATTTTATCATTCATATTTATCATCTTAATTTACTGCAGAAGACATTGCACCAGTAGCGGTGGCTTCAGCGGATAGAGAAGAGCAGGAGTGTGTGCGGGTTGTGGTAAACGACAACACGTTCAATGCACAGTTCTGTGCTAGATTTACATATCTCAGACAGCTAAAAACCCATATAACGTGCAACTAAATCCTGAAATCTGCCAACAAATGATCTTTTCTGAATGATATAATTAAATACCAAAATCAGTGCTTTTGTTCATCAAATTCCCATGAGCCACTGGATGCCTTTGACTAGTACGTTCAATAAAATCTACAATCGCACTGGTCGATTGCCTATGAGGGCATACAGCACACCTTCACGCACAAACTGCGTAACTGCTCTGAAGCCAAAATTTATCTTCCTAGTTCTCAACCAAAAGATCAAGGAGTCTAAAAAACCCTTAAGCGCATGCTACATGAAACAATTTCCATCACTGAATTGAAGATTGTCAAAGATGATATTCTCATAACTCCAGTTTATGCCTGTACATATCTAAGGATCCTGCAAAATCAACACAATCATAGGATTATTAGGAAAGCATTCATCAATCAAACAAGTCATATTCCTTTTTTTTCCTGATAGCCAGTGCACCTATGCTGCAGCCAACAATGTAGAGAATTTCACACTCACAAGAAATAATATTTGTTCAAACAACAATACAATGTATTTTCTTTCAGGTAAAATATAGATATCATAGGTAGCTAACTGAACACTAATCTCTTGTTTTCAATCATTTCAAAATAACTTGTTTTCAAGAAAACCATGAAAAAGTCATATACCTGATGAGATAATATATAGCTAAAAATGAGAGAACAAAAAACCCAGCAAGGATACATGTTCTCCGACTTGATTTCTTCTCAGATACCTACATTAGAAAAGTTTGATGTCACTCGGCCCTTCAAAGCAACAATTTTAATAATAAAGAAAGTAAACACGAAGGTAAACTGAAAAGAGTTGATCTAGTTCATATACCTTCTTGAATCGATCCATAGTTCCAGACATTATACCCCTTGATATGTCCATGTTGTTGCCCTGATTTTACAATAGAATCAAATTAAAACAGAGAACCAAAAATTATGTTTCCTCAAGACTGAAAACAAGAAAATACATGCTGCATACCATTTGATCAAGCAAACGGTTATGACTCTCTACTTCCTCATGTATGTCACCTGTTAACTGTACAAAAGAAATATACATGTCATTAAACTTCAAAATGAAAATAGATATTTTACAAATCAGCAAGTTGAAGGCTACAACTTATACACTAAAAGCAATTCTGCTACTAGTATTGTGCAAATGCTAGTAGAATGCACGAGAAAGAACATGTACATACACACAGATCAGATAATACGAATTTCAACAACTTCAAATAATCACCTGGTTCAAAATATTAAGAACAAACTTATCTCATTTTTATGGATCACAAAATAAATCAGTGAAGCAAAGGATCTTCTCAAATTTGGAACTTGCTCTCTTCAGAAATATAACTGTCTTGCAAGCTATCCATTGCTTTGTCATTGTCAAGCTCATCAATATTATGAGATAATGAAGAAGTTGCTCTAAGGAAACCTTCTTCAACGCCATCATCAAAGAGAGCTGATCTTGAATTGCGGATATCCCTGCATAGTTTTGAACACGGAAATAATTAAAGCATATAATCGATACGATACCTGTTACTTGTTGGGCAGCATAACATAAGTAAGCCATTGAGCTGTTCAAATAGATTTTTTATGAATGAAAGAAAAAAGGTCAAGCCTTTATAAGCGTCCAAAATTGAGCAATAAACTTTGCCAGAGAAATATAATTCATATAAACATAACATCAAATCGGCACTTATCATATTAACCCAGAAGGATGGCGACCCAAAAATGAAAATGAGGCAATTCTCAGCTTCTTTCTTAAACCGCAAAACTGATGCGAAATCAAAATTATTCTCAGATGCCAAGATTTAGTTAATAATGCAATTCAACCCACATTAGAATACAACCCTAGAAAACGATCAATTTCACATCTTAAACTATTTGAACAAGAAAAATAGAAATGAATAAATCATTCACAGCCCTAGACGAAAACTCTCGAGGTGTGAAACTGAGAAGAGGATACTATTTTATTAAAGATGTGATTTTAACTGACCTTCTGAAACTCATGGGTCGGGACAATCACGTATTCCGGGTTGGTTCTTGCTTTCACTGACTACATTTTATTAAAATAAATTCATATAAATTTCAAATTATGGACTGGATTAATATTTTAATATATTATATTCATTATTAATAATTATTATATAATAATAAATATGAAACCATATAAATTTTTTATTCATTTAAAATTATTTTTCTCTTTTTTTAACATTTGCAAGCTGTCACAATTGGAAGCTATCACTACATTCATGCAATTATAATTGCCGAAAAGAATTTTGCAATTTTAGTTGAAAGCCAATAACGATGCTCTAAAGAAGTGTTTGACATCAGTGTTTAGCCGACGAGAAAAGTACAATGAAATGTAACTATGTCTGTTTGAATCTTGTTTGGGAGCAAGAAAACAGAGGGGCTAATTGCACAAATGTACTGACTCTTATCACTTTGTTATAAATTGATACCAGATTTTTTAATTATTACAAATTGATACTAAATATTTTCATTTTATTATAAATTGATACTAAACCTTTTAACAATGTTACAATTTGGTATTAAAGTCAAAATTTTAGTAACAAAAAAAAACTAACGTTGCATATTGACAAGTTGACATGACATATTTACTGTTGATGTGGCATGCTGACATGGCACATCCATATACTGATATATCATCTTGTTTAACTAAAAATTTAACTTGGTACCAAATTGTAATATTTTTGCAAGATTTGATATCATTTGCACAATTATTCCAATACGGAGAGAGGGGTTTAGGAATGAGAAAAAGATCATGGTTGACATTTTTAAAGAAATAATTACCCGAACAACAGTCAATTTTCAAAATACCAAAAGTGTTATCTTCATTTAAACATATTTTCACTAATGAAATTGAATTATATTTGAGGAAATTGTCTCAATTAATCCCACTAATTGTATTTCTAGGGCTCTTCCCATCAACAACTCTTCTCTTTTCATCTTTCTTCTTCTTCTCAGCCTGTCAATTGCTCGTCTTCTCTCTTTTTTCGTCTTGATTTTGTTTGATTTCAGAGAGTCTATGGGAGGTTCAAATTTGGATCTATTAACTGCTCATCTTCTATTATTCTTTTCTTCGTCTTTCGTTTTCATTAGTCGTTTCTTTTTTGAAAAAAATCTGATCCTAAATTAACTTTCACTGTGCACGATTTTAGGGTTCATTTTTACTATTTATTTTCTTTCTCTTCTGAAAAATTTTGAATTGGGCTTCTCATCTGTGTTAAAGGCATCAATCTAAATGCATGATTTTCATATACTTGCATTCATGTTTTGCGATCAGTATCGGTATGTTCTCTTTATAATTGTAGTCGTGAGTTTTTGTTAAATTTAAACTTTGATCTGTTTAAAATGGTAGAATTTTTATTTGATTTCTGATTCTCTATGTATTTTATTGATACAGCTGACAGATATATGAAATAAAAAAAATGTAGTTATCAATATGGTGCATATAGGCAGTTCTTGAATATAAAATTCAATTGCAACTCCGGTGTATTTTGTGTTAGGGATCAAAAGCAGAGAAAATAATTTTGATGGGAAGAAGGAGAATATCAAAGATGACAACATGCGAGATTATAGACATATTATAGACATGTTCAACGGCTATTTGATTTCATTTTTCATTCCTTTTTCACAATTTTTGTTGAATTTTAGATATGTAAATATATATTTATGTTTGTTTCTACTTTGAGTACCTAAATCAATCTGTTTGATCTACCTATTTGATTTACTTCCTTTGGTTTAAATCTGCAGAAATGAGGTTTCAATTTTCAAATAAATGACAGCAATTTGTTGTTTTTGTGATAGATAATTGAATGTTTTGCTTAGATTTTCATTTCGGTGAAGAATTGTACTTCATAATATGTTTGAGTTGCTAATTGTTTGTTGCTTGGTTTTCCAATAGAAGTTTCAGTCATTTGAACTCTTGGATTTGATATATATGCTAAGAGAAGATGATAGGATTTAGAGTTGGATTTGAGAGTGATATCGGTAAATAGTGATAGTAACAATATTAACATATAATAATAATAATAATAATAATAATAATAATAATAATAATAATAAACAGTGATAATAATTTGCATAACTTATACTCCATATATAACTTTCATATAACTAATATATACTTTGTATTTTTTTTTATTTCAAATTTGAATGTATTTAAAAAAACATAAAATTGGATATACCTTACATATAATGATTTTTTTTTTTTTGAACGAAACATATAATGTTTGTTGAGTTGCATTTTATGCAAACACCATAATATGTTTTTTTTTATTTCTAATCCTCATCAATAATTAAATAATAAAAATAAAGTAAACATATAACACACATATAATATAGTGAAATTTGAAATATATGAATATAAATAATTGTAAATTAAAATTGATAATTTAGAAGATTAGATATAGCCTATATATACTGTACATATATTTTACATATAATTTTGCATAGTGCATTTTATTTAATCTCCATGATAAGCTTTATTATTTGTAATCCACATAAATTTACTATTTTAATAACATAACTACTGATCATAAATTATTTTATGCTATACATATCTACTTATATCATAATATTTAAATTATATAATATTTAAATTAAATTAAATAGATAAATATATAACCATTTATTCTTAATAGAAAAACTAGATTACTTTCCATTTTGGCTTTAAATTTCCATTTATTAAATTGTGTAAAAAATGCACAAAATAAGTATATAACCTACATGGAAAATAAATGTGCCAATTATGGAGATTTGAAATAAATATGCCAATTAAATGGAAAATTCGAGTGAAACTAAATGAAAAATTAATGCACTAATTACAGGATAGAGTCGCTGGCTAATCTGGAAATTTTGGAATGTAATGCCCAAGCTCTATTTAAGTATGGTTGTGGGATTAAAATAAACCATTATTAGTTGTGCAATAAAGCAACATTTGTGTCAATTTCCATTTTGGAACAAATAGTGGGCCTTTTGCAGTCAGATCCAATTAGGCCCAATATTTAAGGTTTTTATAGAAATTGTTTGTGATATAATGATCTTATTTCATAATTTCTTTCTTTTTTTCAAAAAAGAAAATAGTTATTTCATAATTTCTATTTTTTATGTATAAATAGAATCTTTTTTAATATATTTTGTATATGTTGGATATTAAATTTATAACTTTCCACATAAAAGAATGCTAGAGACACTCTATTTTCTAACACTCTCTAATATTTCTTTTTTGATTGGTTGGCAATAAAAGATAAATTTTTCAAAATAATTTTTCTTTTTTCTCTCTCCATATTCCCTGTCGTCACCAACCAATGCGTTGGAGAGGAGAGTGTATCAATACTCAACGCACTCTTCTACCAACTGTAACTTGTTTAATGCCCACATGATACCAACATCTGCTTTCAGTGTTTGATATATTTTATATTAGCTTAGCTGATAAATTCCTTTGCTTGTACAACACAAAATCTACAATGGATAAAATTTTTTCCTTTTCAGACAATTTGTAAATGGGAGATGGTGCAAGCAAGGAAAGATTAAATTCAACAAGGTCTGCACTTGTTCCCTCTTTACCAATCCATGGATGTTAGACTGGATTTAGCCTATCATCTTTGCTTCAAAAAGTCAGCTAACTTCATGGTATCTACCAAGAAGTTAATGTTAAGCAGAGAGCCTCAGTCAATTGACAATTCGCAAACAATCACAGTAACTTTTACAAGAAAAAACTGAAAATTGTACACAAAAACATATAAACATTTACATAAACAATTGAAGTTGTGTACTTCCAAATGCCAAAATTTTCCAATACCTGCCTGTGGTGTATGCAAATCAGCTCAGTTTGTTCAACAATACAAGTCCTCTTTGTACAAAGATGAGATGTTCATCCTATTTGTAAAGAAAAAAGAATGGAGAAAAATTTAATAGTAGAAAATTTTATATATATAACTCTATAATTATAAAATAGGAAACAAATATAAAAAGAATAAGAAACAATACAAATTAGGAAATAAATTTCTATTTATCCCTAATTACATAAATCAAGTTAATTAAAAATATTATTTAAATATCTTCCAATATCTCATAACAATTCCCCTCAAATTGGAGTATAGATATCAATTATATCCAACTTGTTATAAATGTAAAAAACAAAGAACTATAAAACTTGTAATACAAAAGGCCTCACGCTATACTAGTATAAATCCAATCAAGTAGAAAATGTCATACGAACCGATAAAACATGTAACACAAAAGATCTCACACCATACAAATATAGGCCCAACTAGGTAAGAGAATTTGTCGTACAATCTGAGGAGAGTCAAATTAGACATATCGACAACAAATGTCACTCGATAAAGGTAACCTAAGAAATTACACAGTCTACTTTCAAAGGCAGAAAAATAAAATGGATCACACATTATCACCCAACTATGACAAAGAGATATTCACTTAGGCATAACTCTCATATTGATTTCCAGATAGGGTTCTATTGGAACCCATGGTTCTGATACCATGTAAAGTTGAGAGGAAAAGAAAATTTGTAATATAAAAGGTCTCACACCACACCAATGTAAATCCAACCAGATTGAATAAGATTTAATTATAAATAGCAAATTTAACTCCAAAATAGTAAAATATCTCTCTAAACAATAAGAGAATAGAGGATACAAACTTTCCTGATAGGCAAGTAAACATCAGTGAACAAAACCAAGACCGAGGTGGCCTTCGGAGAGGAAACTTGCATGAAGATTCTGATCACCGGATTCTGGGCCAGCACCAATCGATAGGTGGTGCTCCTTCTAGGACTGGCGATGACATACTAAAGTTATTCTAATATAGTGACGCAAAACTCTTGCTTTCTAGGGCAAGAGAAAAATAAAACCCAAATTTGTTTCTAAAAAATGCTCTAAAGCTCTGATACCATGTAAAGAAAAAAAGAATGGAAAGAAATCGATAATTTCATTGATAGTAGAAAGGCCTATATATACAACTTTATGAATATAAAATAAGAAATAAATATATAAAAAATAAGAAACAATACAAACTAAAAAATAAATATCTTCTTATCCCTAATTATATCAATCAAATTAATTAAAAATATTATTCAAATATCTCTCGATATCTCACAACACTATTGAACTGTCAATTGTGTATTCATACAAGTATCTAATTCAAGAGTCAATAACTACGGTTTACATACTTCTTCAGGTATCTAATTCATCAACGAAATTAATCGGCCAAAGCAGCCCTGCATTGCAATTGCCATTGTATGCAATCTTCAAAATCGAAGCTACTTGCACAATCCAACAGAGCATTTTGCTGATGTTCATAACGACATATGTAATTCAGCCCAACAAGAAGCTCGCAAATAGCTGCCTCGGTCTTTTCCCTGTCAGCAAAATACAAAGTCTGAAGCAGAAGAACATTTGTCCGTTTCACAATTTGATGCTGCTCAAAATTACGTTCACTCTGCCACCTGATCATGCTATGAGCAAGTGGAGTGAGCCATTGTAGAATCCTATCAAGAGTTTCTTTCCAATCGTGCGCAAGTGGAGCATCATAGATAGCCAGATTCTTGACATAAGACTTGAGATTAATCCTCAGAGGCATTCTTAAGCTTGTTGGTAACATCTGATACAAATCATCCCTTGCTTCCTCACCAACTAAATGGGGATAGCGCAGCAGCTTCTCTATAACAATTATAACATTCGCATATCTCAACGCAAGAGCAGATCCTCCCACAGTGGAAGGTGGAGCATGCACCGTTAACCTATTTCTTGGGCCAAAACAGGCATTGGCTGCAACATCCTCTTGTCGTTGATGTCCACTAAAAGGGACACCAGTCGGAATCCTATTAGAGCAACCAGAAAGGCTTGGGGGTGCTCTCTTTATGCCACTATTGCCAACACTACAGCAACCAGAAATTCGACTACTACGGTCTTCATTTTCGGTAACATCATCATCATCGTCATTATCAAACTTAGAAGCTGAACTACTCAAACTTAGGCAGTCCATGAAAAGCTTTCCAGGACTAGTTCCACAAGGAAAGATGATTTCTTCAGTCCGAAATAGTGCTTCATCTCGGCGAGAATCAATCCGAGGCTTAATACTTGGCCTCTTTTTCACCACCACTGGTCTCTCAAGGGGTTCTGATTGACAACCATTACTTCTTCTCCTGCTACTAGCGCGCTTTTGTCGCCCTGAAATCATCATCTGACCTGAGACCTCCCCACAGTCTTCCTTCACTGGAGAAGAACCAATCCTTCCAGTACTCCTAAAACTCTCCCTATTCAAATTAGATTCCCCAAATACCACACAAATCTTAGCATAAATAGTACAAACAGTCCTGGCCAACAACTCGACAACCTTATCATAGGTTTGGTTCCAAAGAGAAATATCCTTAAGATGCCTTACATCCTGCTTCTGCCAAATAAGTTTCTGCTCAAACGCTCTACGACTCTCCTCGTGCTGGTTCTGCTGGAACTTCTTGATAGCTTGCTCCAATTCATTTAACACCTCCATTTCAGCATACAAATTCGAGGTTGCAAGCACATACCTCTCCATTTTCCTAATCATCCCCTCCATATCCTTGACTAAAAATCCCAATTTCGTCACATCAATGACCCCACTCACAATATCACCATAAACATGCTCAAACCCCTGCAGAGCAGGTTCAGTACACTTCTTGCCCAGCCTAGAAACAACAGTAGCTACCCGGTTCAAGTCATCTAGCTTCTCAGCCAAAGCGAGCTGAAGAAGGTAACTTTCATCTGTGGAAACTAAGTTCCTAACTCCCTCAGATTTCCAGATCTCATTAAGCTTGGAGACCTCGGAATCAGTGAGAGATTTATGGACATGAACTGTTTTAGACATGATATTGGCAACCTCAAAAGAAAGTATGCCAATAATTTCTCTTGCTTTGGTGTCTAGTCTTTTTGGGTTCTTCTTCTTGTAAGGTTCAAGAAGTAAAGCGTGCTTGAGATTGGTACTTACCTGGTTACCCATCTTCAGAATCCAAGCTTCAGCCACCATTTCTGCGCCGGGCTTCCCAAGAAATGCTCCAAGATTTGAATTTGCTTATATTTTCCAGTTACGCCGCCTATTTGAAGAAAAGGGCCAATAAATATATACACATCGAAAACCAATTGTATCCATTTCTATGGAGCTAAAACAATATGCAACAAGTGGGTTTTTTTATATGAAAAGAAAGGAATGAGATTGTGAGGCAGAACGCGCGTGGGGGACATAATAGAAGGGCGTGGTGGCGATGCAATTGATGTATTAGCGAGTGGCAGAGAGAGTGAAAGGAGCAGAAAGAAACAGAAAGAGACGAAAGAATGGAGGAAAGAATCAAGGAAGAATGAGAGTAGAAAAGTTTGAGGTATATCAATGGCGAATTAAAAGAGGGGAAAAACTTGGTGTGGCAGAGTTAAAAGTGCGTTCGAAAGTGGTCTACAAAAAATTTGAAAGCATGCACTCTGCAGAGTTTGCTGCCATTTCAATATTTGTAACCGGATGCCCCCCCTTGCTGTGGTGTGGAGCTCCTTAATTTATTTATTTTATGTACAATATGATCATTTAATTGAGATTCACTCATCATTAATGGTGTAATCATTCATCCTCATCCATCAGTAAACCAATTCAATCACAAATAAAATAATTAAATACATATCAATAATTGATTTAATACACTCCATCAATTTAAGAAAATTTTATCATTTAATTAAGATTTAAAAAAGATATTACTGCTACTAAATAGAAATTAAATTTCCTGTCAAATAAAAAGATAATAACTTTATTGACAAACATTCAACCATCAAACTACCATTAATTTCAATAAGGTTGAAATTCATGCAAGCACAGTAATTATCAAATCCAATAAGGGCATTGATAATGGAACTCATGAGTAGGTTTGACCTGAGATTACAAAATTTAGCAAAACTAACCACTGCATAGATAAAAGTAGATTGACTAGCAGCCTCAATCTCTCACAAATTTCACATGCTGACAAATAAAGTCAAGGCTCCATATGAATAGAATTAGAATTACAAGTTAGGGTTTGACAATTTCAAGTCTAAACATAAAAAGCATATACTTGTGATTTCTCAAAGTCAAATATACATCACAAAAAAAAAAAAAAAAACTAAAGCAATATATGGGTGAAAAGTTCCAATTCATGAGGACCCTCCTTTATGATTGTAGAGATGAAATTTATCCAAGAATGGAGTAGTTTGTTGAGTTTTAGTGGTTTAGAAATGGAAGTTAAGGCACAATTTTCTTCAATTATTACATGATTGTTTGGTGAGTACTTGCTCCTGAGCACAATTAGGATAACACTGCAGTATATAAAAATGACCAAAAATCTAATGTCTCTTTCATTTGTAATTTAAGAGTTTGATTGATTTTGGTACATATGCCATGAAAAAAAGAAAGCAAATATAATTGAAATTTTATTGAAGCAAGATTAGAGTTAGTCAAAAAGTTAAACCATAGTGGGAGTTGGTAGCTTGTTTCATTGAGATAGGTTACCCAAGGGACTAGACCAACCACATGCACAATGCTGAAAATGGAAGACAAAACCAACCCATCATAATACCTTTTTGTTTATAAATAGTGATGGGAATATATATATATAAAAGCTGAAATAGCATATATTTGGAGTTACAAGTGAAAAACATAAATAGTTCAAGAGAAGCTCAGCAGCTTATTATGACATTGACATTAACAAGGGGCGGAGCTAAAATCTCATAGTTAAAAAAGGTAAATTTATTTTTTTTAGAAAATTCATGAGTTAGGAAGGACAAATATATTTTTTTTAGAAGAGACAAATGTTAAAAATATTTTAAATTTATATACTATTATATGTAATTTAAAAAATTAAAATAAAACAATTATTCACTTTTAAATGAATGCGGCTATTCATTTAACAAACTAGGCAATTTGTCCTGGGATACCACCAAGAAGAATGAATCCACAGCTAAGAGTCTAAGACAAAATTCAAAACCTTGATCTCAATGTGGCTTATAAAATTACTGTTGGTGACAAATATTCAATCCGTTAACTTTTTAAGCTTTCACCAAATCTGCACCACAGTTTTTATAATACAGTCTTATATATTGTAAGTAGAATCTGTAGATACTTTATTCACTTTAGAGTTTTGCCTGCATATGCCTTTGCCCTTTGGTCCATCACCATCCTTTTTCCTTTTTTTTTTCTACTTGCGTTGTTCGACTAATTAGGAGATGTTGTTTAATAATCTTAATAATATCAATCCTTTTGTCTAAATGGAACTCAATTAGTTAATATGGTCTACTACTATACCTTTCTATCTCTATTTGTTTTGTTAGAAGCTATGTAACACCAACACAGACATTAGAAAACGACATTCATAAAAAGTATATCATGCGGATATGTGAAAAAAATGTATAAATATTAAAAATATAGAAATATATTTATAAATAATTAAACTTAAGAGATATAAGTGCAAGTTATTTTTATATAAAATTAAATAAAAATAATTTACAATTAAATATATTGAACAATAATTTGTATCACATAGATATTTTAGATTTTCTAGAAAAAAAGTAAAATGCATTAAAAAACCATATTTCTAATTTTTATAAAACACAAATATCCAGAATGTTTCATATTAATATTCAATAAGTATTAGTGTCGGAAATTTATTGAAAATACAACATGCTATTCAGATGAAGTGTCTGCACTTTATATTCCATAAGCAAATATGTAATTGGATTCCAGTGGGGCATGCACGTGCCATTAATTGCATGTCATCTTTCAAATTAGGCATCAATATCATACAAAATCAGAACACGTAGGTGAAGTGCTAATATGCTAACAAATTCCCAACACTTGAATTTCCATGTTATTTTCTGTTTGGCCATACTTTTACGTGGAGAATATATACACTCATTTTCAATCACGGAATCAAGGTTTTTTTCCCCCTGCAAGTTATTGTCAAAGAAGGTATCAAAGATAGGGTTGAAGTGTGTACCAAAAATAGAGAGAGAGAGAGAGTTGGAGTTCTTCTTTTTCTAGATTTTTGTGGCATGATTTTCTTTAATTTACTCAAGTGGTTTCGTGGGGTTCAAAATTAATTATTTATTATTATTATTTTATTCGATAGAAGGTTTAACAGGTTACAGGTTACTCTTTCACCAATATTTATATATAGTAGAGGCTGGAATTTGAAATCTTCTATAATTATCATAAATTTATGAGAATCAATTATTATTATTATTCGCAAATTATAAAGTGTACCAAGGGTTCTTTGCATGTGTTAGAGTACAGTAGCGATTTTATAATATTTACAAACTTCCTTTAAATGTGTCTCAGGATACGTAAATTCATTTATTATTACTATATATTCATTATATACTAAGTACTGGTTCATTGAGTGTTCACTGTAAGTTCATTAAAACTTCATTAATGGCATATTCATTAATACTTATTGATATAATACATAAAAATTAAGATGAACTTTCGCTGCATAACAAATGAACATATACATTTCAGTTAATGAATATATATGCACAAAATAATGTACCTCTAATTTACAATTAAATAAACATATACACACACAAAATTAAACAAGTATAATGAACTTGTGTTTAACAATCAATGAATATGTAATTAACACTCAATAAACCTCTACTTAACCTGAGTATTAAGGGAAAAGTAATGAACATGTAGTTAACAGTCAATAAACTTGTAATTAACACTCGAGGAACATTTACTTAACCTGAGTTTTAAATAAAAAATAATAAACATGTCACTCAAGTTTAATAAACCTGTAGTTAAAACTCAATAAATCTGTAGTTAACACTGGATGAATAGTAATAAATGAATTTGCGTACGCTAAGACATTCAAAAGAAGTTTGTAAATATTACAGAATTGTCACTATGTGTCGATAAATGTGTAAGTTTATTTTATTTACAAAATTGTCACCGTATTTTTATTGCTACTTCCACATGTGTAATGAGCTTCTAGTCCATGTTGCTACACAAACATTATTATTATTATTATTATTATTATTATTATTATTATTATTATTATTATTATTATTATTATTATTATTATTATCGATTTTTAACTTTTATTTTCAAAATTACCGACAGTTTTTCACTTTTCATTTTTACCCAAATGAATTTCTTTTGTGCCCAATTTTTTCTTCATTATTTTGTTCGCTCTTCATCTTTCTCTTTCTCTCTCTTGCCCTATCTGAGACATTGCGACAACAACAGTGTTTGTAGGGTATGTTGATGTGGAAGAAGTTGCTGCAATGGCAATGAAGTTCGGTTGCTGAAACTGTGTTCGACGACAATAACATCAGTGTTCGTAGTAGTTAGGTTAGGGAATATATTAGATTTGATAAATTTACGATAATATTGTTATTATTATAGATTTTTTTGTCAAATTGAATCTGAATTGACTCTATTAGTTTGAGAATTTTTTGATGGTTTTTAATTATAAATTGAATTCTATTATCTTTGTAATGCCCATTAAATAAGGCTTAATTGTAACATATGAGTAAATGACATATGAATGGTATATTGGAAGTATATGAGGGTATACATGAGGTATATATGGGGTATATTGGTCAATTTTATCTTCAATTTGAAGAGAATGATGAAAGAAATGAAGAAACATGAAAAATAGATGATTCACGCTCATGACAAAGTGGTTCGTGGTCGTGAACATCATGGTCAAATGATAAACATTGACTGTTTAAGGCGGTTGCTACAGTAGACCTTCATGACCGCGAAGGATTTTGTTCATGACCTTAAAAAGTCTAGTATATAAGTTTTTTTCATGTATGAGACTTGTAGCCATGGACTAAATATATTGGTAGTAAAAGAGAAAAGAAAAAGAAAAATATGTATGTATGTTACTATGGAAAAAGTTTTTATATGAACCGATATTAGTTTAGCTTAGTTGTGGCATTCTGCCTACGTAATGGAATTGTTCCTTGGGACAAAGGCAAAGGAGCTCATAAGGGCCTGGCCCTCCAAGCCTAACAAAAACATTTAGATATATTTATATAATTTTAGTCTAAATATTAAAAAAATTCAATAAAATCCTCCAAAAATATATATTTTACCACCTTAATTCTATATAAAATTTTTCTTTACCTCTTCAATCCTATATAAATTTTTTTCTTTACTCCTCCAATTAATTAATTCTAACTTTGCACTTGATTGTTTCCATTGTAGGATTGTATAATGAGCATAGTCATATTATATAGGTAGGGCATCACAATTTTTTTTTTTTTTTTTTTTTTGAAAATCACTAAGATATTTCTATGGAATTTTCAAAAGTACACCCAAGGAACTCCTTCTAGGGAATTCTCAAGGAATTGTTAAGCTATTTCCAAGGAAGATCAAAGATATTTCTAAGGTATACTCAAAATATTCTCAAGATATAGTCTAAGGCTATGCAATGAATTATACGAATCTTGTTTAATGGTTCATAAGATATAACACCAGGCAAACAAACACATTAAATGGTTTATTAATTATTCATTTTTTCTTCTTATTCTCTTTGCTTAAAAATGTACTAATGTATTCCCAATGTATGACCCCAAAGAATTTCCATAGTATACCCATGGTATTCCAAAATGTATACACAATGCTCAACAATGAATTGAATATAGTCAGTTTGATAATTTGTGATACTTTTGAATTTGGATTCAATTCTATTCTTCTTATTCTTCTTTAATGATTGAATTTTTTTTCTTCTTTGATGAAAATTGAACAAAAATATGCTTAAGGTATACCAAATGTATTCTAGAGATATACCGTCTAGACACATTTTGGAGTGACTTTCAAATTTCGATATTGTTATAATTATTTTTGCGCATTTTCGGTACTATTGAAAAAAAAAATTGACCGTGGGTGTTTTTATAATTATTTTACCTTTTTTTCGTTTTTAAAAAATTCCCTTATTATTATTATTATTATTAATAAAAATAAGTTATCAATAATTTGTTAATAGCCCATTAGCCCAAGAAGCCCAACACATGCCTTTCCTTTACAAGTTATAATCCGGCCTCAGAAAAAATTTCATGGGCATTAACAGAGAGAAATTTATAATTCAATAAATTATAATCGTTTTTTAAAATAGATTTTGAATTTTTTTTATTTAATTGATTGATTTGTTTAATTTTTATAAAATATTTTTTTTAAATATATTTTTAAAAAAAATACCTATTTACCTACTATTACCAAAAATAATTTTCAAAACTTAATATTTTTTCCAAAATAAATGTCAAACATGTCTTCAAAATTCTCATACTAAATGCATTAATTGTATCTCATTTCTAATAAACTTCTTATTTTTAAATCTCGGAAGCCAAGAAATAAGAAACGCATACACACACGCTCGATTTTTTCATAATCTTGAAGACTAGAAAATCCCAGAAACTTCTAGACTTGAGAAATCGGTGTGAATAACCCTTTGAATTTTCATAATCTTGTTTAATTTCTGTGTATATATGTAGAGAAATAGTCAGCTGCATTTAGCACTAGTTGTGATCAAGATTTACATTAATTTGTTTTGTTTTATCTTCTCTAAATATAATTAAACAAAAGTAAAACACATATTTATTTTATAATTTACCCATTTAAGAATAATGTCCGAATTAAGCTTTTCATTTTTTTCAATTTTTAAACATCTTGTTAGATTTAGTTTATTCAAATTTAAAGTAAAAATTATAGAAATCGGCAGTAAGGAGAAAATGTGAAAAATTTGTAACAATAAGAGAAAAATCCATAACTCCCAACCGGAACCATCTTTATTGCTGGTTTGGAAAAATTCTATTTATCTTAATATTTTTTATCTCAACTACAATAAAATACTTGTATTATATCTATTTATTTTATCTGATTTGTAATAAAAGTACGGATATTTTATACTAATTGAAATAAAAAATATTGTGACAAGAAGCATTTCTTTTGATTTCTAGCCTAATATCAATGCTTCTATTTTTTTTAATCCAATATTCAGAAAGTATGGTACTGAAAAAATTTTAAATAGTTGTATAATTAAAAAAGTTTAATTCACTTTTAAATTTGTTTACATATAATACAGTCAAACCTCTACGTCATTATATGAAAATTTATTTGGAATCAGAATCTGTCTCCTTTTTTTTTTTTTTAATAAATCATAAACATGTGTCTTTTTTTATATGAAAAATTAGAAAAGAAGTCAGAATTCTAATGCAAAGCCGAATATTAATTTTACTTTTTCATCAAAATTTTGTATTATTTGAAGAATATTTTGCTTTATTTTATTTTATTCTAGTTTCGTGCTTTTTAATCCACATAAATAAAAAATTATAATATATTATTTTAATATTTTTGGTCCATTCTTTCCATTCTGTTCCTTTGAATGGAATGTAAATTTTATTTTTGACCATTCATATTAGATCAGATCGAAGGTGTGCATAGAATAGAATCTGTCGGTGAATTTACGGATTTGATTTGGTAACCAATAATTCATGAATTTATTTATTCATTTTATTATCAATATTATACTTTAAATTACCATAAATAATGACTTATTTTATAATTTCAGTTTTTCATTAACGTGTCTTGCACTTATTTATTATATATTGAACTCGTCGTTAATTAATATTTACTTTTTATATAAAATAGATATAGTAAATATTTTATATTTATTTTGTCCGTCCTCCCAAATTATTAATTGTCTATTATTAAGAATCACATATAGAATAGCAGTAAATATTTAACTGTCATTTTTTCTGTCTCTTTATTTCCAATCATTCAAACATACGATACACATAATTTTTAATAATTTGACTCATAATTATTAAATAAATAATAATAATCCTTTTCAGTAAATTAATTTTAATTATTATATAATTAAGTTATATTTAATTTAAATATTAATAGTTATATTTTATATAAAAATAAATTATATTTATATATATGATTAAAATAAACTAATTATTGAACTGTATAGATTATTTTTTTACTATATCTTTCTAATTTTTTTTATTAAATTATTTTTTCTTTCTTTTAATATATATATATATATAAAATAATAGAATTAAATTTCTAATTAGTGAATTATTAATACTATTATCAAATAAATTAAATTTAATAAATTTATTTATCTCTCGTATTTATATTTTTATATATATTATAATATAATTATAATATTATGTAATTATTACTCTTCAGATAATTACATAATATTACTCTTCAGATATTATGTAACTATGATATTGTCAAATAATGCGTTATGTGAACCTTTTTAAGCCTGATTTGATATCCAATAATTCTTAATTTACCATTCGTAATTTTGTTATCATTTTATTGTTATTTTTTAACTTTAATTTTTTAAATTATTATAATGCGTTATGTGAAAATAAATTGTTGGACTCGAAATACAAAATAATAATGTACTATTAATAAACTCAGCAATTATATAAATTAGTTTATGAAAAATACTCGAGTTTTGAATTTAAATAATTATTTAATTTTATCGAATTGTTAGAAAAATGTTTGAATTTTCTATTTAAGAAAAAAATTAATTAAATAAACAGATATTAAAATTTTCTAAAAAAGAAGTTGCAATTGTATTTACATTTATATGGCATGAACATTAGAAAGCAAGAAGGAAAAAAAAAATCTGTATACAAATTGTTACAGTTAGAATATCTGAAATTAATTGCATTCAGTGCCCCATTCTTCCGTGAACTACACCGGCACGAAAAAGGAGGGGGCGAACTGTGCCGGCTCATAGTAAAAAGGGGCCGCCGGATGCTGCCACTTCTTCAACACAAGAGCTTTTCTCTCCGGCTCAACTGCAGCCTGATTCAGCTGCTTCGATTGCTGTTGCTCTTCTTGCGATTTCGAATCAACCGCAGTAGGTGAAGAGACAAGGGGAGATAAAAGAGGGATGGCGGCGTTCCAGCAGGAAGATGACGGTGGATTGATCTGCAAAGTCGCCGGTCTCCGCCGCTGGAGACGGCTGGGCTGAGAAGATGAAGCAGTAGCAGAGCTTCGATTGGTTGTGATGTCAGCCATGTATGGTAAATTGAGGGAACAGCAAAGAGTAGAAAAGGAAAATGAAAGGATAAGAAGGTTGCTTCTGTGGATACGAAGAGAGATGAAGATTAGGTTATGGTGGGGTGGTATACATATATATATGGAAGAAGAAAGAGTGAAAAGGAGTGGTTTGACCAGATGAGCCGTTTTTTCTCACACGGCTCAGCTTCTTAATCTTTCTTCTTCATTTTTTTTTTTATTTTTCGTTTATTGATAATTGATGGAAAAGTAAATATTATTCGATTAATTTAAGGTTCAAACTAGGATGTATTTGACATATCGGCAGCGTCAGATATAATTAACAGTTCACATTTTAATAGTTGAAATTATAAATCCATAACGATTTAGACGAAGTATCCAACAATTGATGCATCTTTAATTTAAATAATATTTTGGCAGAGTATATTAGAACAATTTAGGAGATATTTAAAATTTTTGTTAATTATATAATTGGTTGATTTTTTAATTTTTTTATAAATGGTTGTATATCTATTTTTATGGAAAAAAAATTTTTAATTTAAAAATATATATATTTTTTTTTCGGAAAAACGCTTTTCTAAAACTCTTCCAAAGGGGCCTTACACTTTCCCAACTCCCAACTAACTTAACAAACCCGCCCAGCCTTTCTTTTTATAACGCCCACCACACTCCTCCAGTTGTTGACCTTGTAATTAATTCCTTCATATAAACGTTTTTTAATTTTTTTTCTACAAAACAATCTTATGGTCCTAAATTGCTTACCCAATAAACTAATAATTTGACCCAATGGTTATTTTCATGCCAACGATACCCATTCCAAGCCTTTATTTGCTTGGCTAACCATTCCCATTGTGATTCTTTCATTATACTTTTTGATAGTGACATTATTGCCTGGCCACTCTTCAATTTCTTATGCTCCTTCGACATGGATACAATGGTCATTTTCTTCCGAGTATTGGAATTGGACAAATATATGTTAGCGGTTGCTAGTCAAACTCGCACTACAGCAAAGGCTGGAGATTTACAAAATTGGGCTTCATAGTCAATGGGGACTGCACATGAAGCACCTGAGCACAAGATATTTGCTTCCTACCCCAAAAGAGATCCAGAGTTTAAATTAAAAAATTTAGCCATGTAAATTTATCTGAATAACATTTTGAGTTCTTCAATCCGAGCTGATCGGACTTCCTCATCAGTGAGGGCACCGGCGATCATTCGCTGCTTCCTTGCCTGAACCTGTAGCAACCGTTGCTCCACCGTGTCCTGTCATAGCCAGTGGCAAATCCAATTTTGAGAAGGATGCTAACAGTATGGAAATGTTTAAGCAGATGCGACATATTTATCAATGGAATGGACTCGCTTGTTGACAAGTTCTCAAGTTTAACAATTAGGCATAGTCTAACAGCTGCTATCCTTCAACTTAAACTAGCTTACTCTAAAATTCTGGATTTGGGTCCCCGGATTTATTTAAATTGATAAGCATAGACTAAGCGTCTATTTTCAATCCGACATAACTTTTAATCAATTGGAATCCTCGAAGAATTACAAGTAAATTTTCTCGTCAAACGTACGACACATTCAGCATGTAAAATACTCGAATCAAACATTGGAAGCTAAAGAGAGTAGATAGAACATCTCACCTTGACAACGAATCTTCTAACAACAACTGTTCGCTTTTGTCCTATGCGATGAATTCGCATTATTGCTTGTTCCTCTACTGCAGGATTCCACCATGGATCCTATGTTGAATTAACAAATTTTGATATCTGAGTAGTTTTTTTAAAAAAAATTTAGGAAGGAATTCTGCAGTGCTGGTGAGAAATTGTACCATTAAGAAGACATTTGAGGCTGCAGTTAGATTCAGGCCAACACCACCAGCTTTCAAGGACATCAACAAAACCTGTTGTGAATGAAAGAATTTGTGTTGTCAAGCATCTATTTAACCATAGAGATGAGAGCCAGACGCTCAAGCATTTGAAATACTCCTACCATTTTCTCTTTAGTTTCATTGAACTCCTTCAGGACCCTCTCCCTTTGCTTCTGCACTAATTTCCCATCAAATCTTAAGAACCCAATCCCTCTCCTACGCAATGGAATCTCTAACAGGTCCAAAAATGAAGTCCACTGGCTGAAAATGATGCTCTTTTCACCGGAACCTGATCTGCAAATTTCTTCCAAGCATTTTAGGAGTTCTGAAACCTTCGAAGACTCCTTCCAGTTCTTCGCAATATCAACTCGAAATTTGTTCTCCTTTGGGCATGTAATTAGGTCAGTTTTCTTCAGCAAAGCTCGGCAGATTGGGCATAGCCCACTTGTTGCTGTTCTCCAGCTTGAGAGGATACATTCCCTACACATCCTATGAGCGCATGGAGTGAGCACAGGATCATCTGCATACTCCATGCAGATGGGGCACTCGTTATTTTCACCCCGCCTGATGCCCTCAACAACCTCTTCGACATATGCCCGGCTGGGGGCTCCCTGTCCTGGTATGGAAGAATCAGTATTTGTTTCTAAGAACCTTCCTGCAAGCTTGTCCAAGTCCGTGTACCGTTGTGAATCAGCTCGACTGTATATTTTAAGACCGATCACAATAAACATAATTAGAAACAGGAGAAATTTTCTTACAAATGATGATATCTGCAGTGGTAATCCCACCTCAAAACAAGATAAGGGTGGTTGCAGCACTGCCGCAATCTAAGTAATAACTCAAGTATCGATGCATAGTTGTGAAGAACTTTCCCCTGTGCCACAAACTGGTCAAACTGGACCTGTTTATTTTGTATAAACAATAATAAATTGCATTAGTGATAGGCCTCTATTGATTAGTTATTCATGTGGTAGAATCAAATTACATAAAAGACTAAGATGGCAGCCTGAATGGGAAGTGATGACAAGCAGAAATGTGTCAAAAGCATTATTTACCTTCGACCTTCTAAATAAGGCATCATAGAAATCATGTTCAGCTTCTGAATGTTCACACTCAACGACTTGAATATCAGTTGGAGGCAGAACTAGTATGGGCCTGAAATCACATGATAAATCATCAAAATGTTGACAAAGGATCTTGCTTCAGAAGCCAAGGAAGGCTAAAGTTCAGAGTCAAGAACTGTTACCTTCCTTCTTTATCCTTGGTTTCCTTAGTTCTTCTCAACATTAGTGGTCTCAGAATAGCCTTGATCAATTTCAGTCCTCTTGGATCGCCATTTTCATAGGGCCTTTGTATCAATTTGCTCCACCTGTAGAAAAAAGGAAAAAAAAAACAATTGTACGGGTGGGGAAACAACGAGACAGTTCTGAGTTTTAAGTGTAACTTTGAACTGCTACTGTACTTTACACCAAACAGTAACTAAAAGGAGATGAACATGCATAATCATACCATGCCCAGTTGCACCAAGGTTCAACGTGCAAGAAGCAAAGAAGGCTGTAAAGGTCTTCCAAATTATTCTGCAGAAATTGACAGCAGAATTCCATAATTAATTTAGCATGTCATATATCAAGCAGCATCTTTTCTCAAATTTAAGAAACAACAATAGGTTGTTGAAAAATAAAATAGCAGAGATAATGAAATAGCCACTGCAAGTTCACAAAAGAAAAGCAAGCAGACCTGAAGAGGTGTGCCAGTGAGACACCACCTGCAGTGCGATGATAACAAAAAGGAAGCTTGAGCACCTAATGTTTTCCAAGCTTTAATGGTATGAGCTTCATCTAACACCACCCGATACCAATCTACCTTATGAAAAATGCTATTCTCCAAATCCTGCATCAGATATCAAGAAATTCAATTCTACTCAAAGAAAGGAAAGGAAGGAGGTAAACAAATGTTTGAAATGTAAATTCATTAACACAAACAAAATAAAGTGGCTGATCAGGATCCCGTATTCTTACAGATTTATATGCTGCAGTCAAGACACCATATGTTGTTAAGACCACATCATATCCTGCGATAGTCTTGGTATCCCTTGTTCTGTCACCACCATAGTGAACAAAAATGGAAATGCTATCTGGTTCTGAATGGGTTTCAAGCTCATCCTGACATTGTTAAAACAACTAATAAGATATCTTACTATGTGATAGTAGCATTTTACTATCTAATATAAGAACCCCAGTGGCATCTTACTATCTAATATAAATCCCAGTTAGAAGAATGAGAAGCATTTTCCTTTTCAAATGGCACCGTAATCTATGGTAGGATAGTTTGTAGTGGATTAGAAAGGGGCAAATTAGGGATTCTACATATAATTAACTTCATCGGAACAGATAATTCACCTTCCACTGTCCTAGCAAAGCCATGGGACACACGATGAGAGTGCCACCCTTTGCCTTGGGCCAGGCATTTTCTTGCTTGTTTGTGGTTTCTTGGCTGTCAATGCTTCCCTTACCAGGTCTTGAGAGTATCAAAGCAATTGTCATGACAGTCTTTCCAAGACCCATTGCATCTGCCAGAATCTAAAAAGTGTAGTCAACAGTTTAGATTACAACTTTCAACATACCCAACTACCTTAACTACCAGTAAAAAGTACTCACTAACAGAATAGCCAGAAACAAGAGGGCAATAAAGGCACTCACTCCTCCTCTGGCCATTTGTGTTGCGGTTGGAAATTGTGTAGTTGCCTCGCCAGAGAAGATGTTCAGAAAGATTGAGGAAGCCCTCCTGCTTCAAAGCATCTCGGTTAAAAACCATTGATAAACCATGCTCAAATCAAAATTGCAATATTTCAGATATATACTCATCACATATACGATAAGCTGCCCAGCATGGATGAAGAGTTTTTGCAGCTTTCTCAACATCAATTCCCTTCTCTGATTCTGACATCCAATTAAGAGCCTGTTTTTGATATGGCCTTAAATCGCACATTAGTGTGCTTGGGGGCTCCATCTCCTAAAGAATTAAGAGAGAAAGATCATAAATCGGAAGAGACAATGTTGATTACGTCAACAATCATATCACACAAAGATGTTGTCTATAGTGTTGCACCTCCAAGTCATATGTATCTGCAGCACCAACAAGCTTATTCAGAGATGACTCTGAAAGAGCTTGTTCATCTTTGTCTTGTTCTGGATACTGCTGGCAATCTTTTCTCTTTTTCACTATAGGCAACATTGCTGTAGCTTCATTCTGATCACAAAAGAAAATCTCAGCACGGAATTGCTCACATGCCAACAACAGGTGCACATGGATTCCCACACAACAAGATGAACCCTATTATCTAAGCTAAGATTGAACCACCTTCTCAGTTTCAGGAACCATATAAGCACACAAGTACAACAGCTTTGGTGAAAGATAGAATTCAATGAGATCATGACGCAATGCAAGATGATAAATGAAATTGAGAAATTGTTAGACATACTTGGAAAATGCAATATTAATCAATAACCAGAACACAGTACTTATATCCTAATTGAGAATGTACTGGAATAAAAAAAAAATTACATGCATTGATGACAAGTTCATTGCATTTCATATATAATTAATTATTAAAATTTTCAGCTAAACTAGACACATACTTCAAGGTTCAGTGAACGCTTTCGGGAGTCAAGCTCCTCAGGGGTGAATTCTGCCTGATGATGGAGAAAAAAAAAGAACAAATACAATATGAGAAATGTCAAAAAAAATTTAAGTCCTCGTCATGATCTTTAAGTTTAAATAGATATTAAAATCAATAAGGGAGATGAAGATAAAGCACCTCTTGATACGGTTTTATTTTCAGCAATTTGAACAGAGTAAGAAGCGGATAAATAGTAGAATCTATATTGGTAGCTTCTAGCTTCCATGTTTTTGACTTATCCAGCTGAGTGAATATTGAGCTGTGGATATAAAAGCTGCCAAATAGACGAACAATGAAACATAGCATTCAGCTAGCAAGTATTTAAAAACAATAGCAAAAGCAAAGAATTCAGCTAACAAATATAAGAACTCAACCTAATGTACAGCAATATGTCTTGCATAGTGTGAAGGCATGGTGGTGCAGCTACACACCGTCCAAGAACTTTCACCTTCCTAGAATTTACAAGTGGAGCAACACATCTTCCCCACTCCATAGGAAGCCGACCAATCTATAAATTCAAATACAGATATTTTAACACACAATCAATATATACATGCATAGAAGATGAAGACAATGAAACAATCAAATAGAACCAACCTCTCCAGATCGTTTAGTAGAGAAGCGAACAATCCACTGCCCATTGTATCTCGTGTTTGTGCTAGGAAAGACAAAATGTACTATTTCGTTGTCCACCAATTTCCTCCCTTTACTGGTTGAGAGGCCAGTAATCATCGTTCTTCCCACTAAGTACCAATCTTCCTCTTCTGGGAAATCCCCATCTTCCACAATAACACCATTAACCTTCGTAACTTCGATAGGATCTTTTTTCAAATGTTTAAGCTTTTGTGGCCCGCTAAACGAATCGAAGGCCGTTCTTGGTTTCTCATCCACCACTGAGTCAGGTTCATCTTTTACTCTGCAATTTGTCTTGATCTCAATAGTTCTACCATCTTCACATGTCATGTCCTTCGAGTTCCTAGGAGATATAGGTGGCTGATTACAACATGGTTCTATTTCTTGTTCTTTGAAAACATTAGGCTCCTCTTTCACTGTGATCTCTAATTCCCTGGGCTCCACCTTTACTCGTTTCAATCCATTATTCTCCGATTTCATTTGTTGCTCAGAGTTATCAAGCTTCACTGTCACTGTGGTCTCTGATTTTTTAGCCTCCTTAACTTCCTTCACTCTACGATTCTTTTCAGGTCGCTGATTACTTTCCAATTCCACTTCCCCTTCCTTTGAGCTATCAGGCATCTCTGTCGGTTTGAACTCTGATTCTACAGGCTCTTCCTTCACTCTCATCTCCGATTGCTGAGATTGCTCTTGATTGATGATCTGAGAATCAAGACACTCCTCAACGGACAGAACCTTAGTATTCGTTGCCTTGAGAAACTCATCAAACGCCATTCTCGACGAATGATTTTTGGGCTCTGGCATCTCCGCACTATCCAAATCCATATTTTCTTTTTCGTAATCCTTACCCTCGAGCCCCATATCGGGTTCCTCCTTCACCGGTTTCAAGGAAGAAACTTCTGCTTCCTCATACTCCACCGGTTTGATTTCGATGGAAAGCCGGACTCCGGTGTTTGTAATCGCACGCTTGACAGCAGTGGCTGCCTCTGGGTTGTTGCCTGATCCAGAGTCGGAATGAGGCATTTCTGACTCAATTACAGAGTGGATCTTGCTGATCATCTCTCCTCCAGTTGTTGCGATCTCCGTTTTCTTTGAGTAATGAGTAGAGAACAGAAGATGGAATGGGTGAATAAACAAAAATTATGCGTTTCAAAGGAGCAACAGAGAGGGCGGACTGATGGAGATAATTTTGGGGAAAGAGGTTTTGTCATGGCTACAATTTTGGCGCGAAAGCAGTAATGGCGCTGTTAAAATTGGCGGCACGTTTTGGCGCAAAAATTAGAAGGGCGAAAATGGAAGTTCAATAAATAAAATGCATGTTGAGTCGGGGTGATAACCGAATAACCGAACCGAAGGAAGCCTGTGAAAGGAAATGACGTTTTACGCCCTGGTCGGTAACATGGTCATCGATTTGTATTTGTTAAGGTAACTTACTTTGGGTTAAAAAGAATAATATTATATTGCCCTACAGAATTATCAAATTTGTGTGTTAAAAGTAAATAAATTGTTTAATATGCATAAAATTAAATTAATTATGCATTGTGTAACTCTCTTAAATAATAATAATAATAAATCTGTTTGTCTGTTATAAAACTTGAACTATAGATATTTTAATCACTGTAATATTATTAAATTTGTAAATTTTAAGCTGATTTATAATTATATTATTAATTTTAGTGATGTAAATATTTTTATTATCTAATCATCTATAATTTTTAGCAGATTTATATATATTTTTATTGATTTATTGCTAGTTTAAATTAATTAAATTATTTTTATTGTACAACAATAATAAAGGATAAATTATAAAAAAAATTCTGAATTTTACACTTTATTACATTTATATCCAATTCTTTAAAAATTTGAATTTAATTATATATACTTTGAATTTTATAACAAATTTTGTATCGAGTTGACTGGACCTCACTCCGAACTTATATAACGATAACCCAAAAAAATAAAAAGTATTTAAAAAATAACATGACATACATAGTGTATCTAATGTGGAAAAAAATTAACACATGTACAAAAAGAGTATTGTTTTGCATAATCTAAAATCCAATTTGAAATTTGTTATGCTTGAAACAGTCAATTTTAGATGCGTTTATATGACAATCTTAAATTGCAACTATCTTGTATTGAAAATAGTTCACAAAATCTTCAAATAATGAATTTCAAATTGGATTTTGGACTATACTAAACGGTAATGTTTTAGTGCAGATAGTCACGTGTCAATTTTTTTCATATTAGATTCACTATATATGCTATATTATTTTTTAATATTTTTTATTTTTTCTAGGTCATTGCTATGTATGTTTGAAGTGAGGTCCAGTTCACCCAATGAAATATTTATTACAAAATCTAAAATGCATTTAATTAAATTCAAATTTTTAAAAAATTTAATATAAATAAAGTGCATTTTTTATAATTTATCCTACTAATAATTGGTGTTTAAAGAACGAGTTAAATGATATATCACACTTGAATTCAAGAAAATTCACGTCATTACCTCACCATAGAGATTAAATCTAGGCCCACGGGAGGTTGTAATTACTGACTAACTAATGGTATTTAAATCTAAATTCTTTAGATAAAAATATTGAATATTATTATTTCTAAAAGAAATTTTGATTGATATTTTCATTTTTTATGTTTGTGAGAGGTATTGAATAGAGTCTACCCATTACTGTCGATATATATTGGTAAATATTTATCATATAAGATAATTACTTATGTTGTATAGTTAGATCATCGTTAACACTACTCTTTATTTGAATATTTGTTAAAATAATAATCATTGAGCATCTTTAAATATGGAGAGCAAAAATTATTTTACAAATTCAGTAAACTTTTTACATTTTTACTTTTCATTTTACTTTAACAATTATAAATTAATATTTATTAAAATATTAATTACTTTAATTATAAGAAAATAGAACAGTAATATGCCAATAAAAATATATAAAATATATTGAAAGTTTCACAACTATAATAAAGAGTAAAATTTATCTATTTTGATGTTGAGAGTTAAACTTAAGTTTGGAAATAGAATAGAAAGTCTCCATTATCGGCGAGAATTTGCCTCAAACGGCACGGTGAAGGGGAGGATATTCCCAGCTCTGTGGGAATCTCCAACTTATAAATATTTGTTTTCCGTACTAAAAATAATATATTATAAAATACAATATAATATATATTCAGATAGTGAACAAAAGTATAATTTATAAAAAAAATATAATAATGCATTATTTACATTATTTAAAAATATACATCTAATATAAAATTTAAAAATACATGAAAAATTAAGAAAAAAAACTCAAAACATATAAGAATATATTCATTCTAAATAAGATTTAAAATAAGATAAGTATTATTCTTTACCAAATGCTCAAATATAATCCGCCAAATAAATTGTGGAATCAATTCAATCAATACTATATAAAAAGTTAATATATGATATTATTAAATTAATAAAAATTACTAATTAACTTAATCTAAATATAAATTAGCCTTTTTAAAATTTATTTATAAATAGGCATATATAAAAATTATAGGAAAAAATTATTATTTACCCCATATAATTTAACATAATATACTAGTACTCGTTGATGTTTGAAAATTATATAATTTGCCCCATGTAGCTTGATATAATACATTAATATTCACGATATTTGAAAATTATACTATTTACTCAATGAAATTTTGACATATTGAACTAATATTCTTTACAAATTTAATCTATTATACTATTACCTTAACAAAATAAAAAATTATTTATTAGTGATATATTATGTTAAACTATATGAGATAAACAATAATTTTCAAATCTCATATAAAACTAATGTATTATGTCAAACCACATGAAACAAATTGTATAATTTTTAAAATTTATGATATATTAGTATATTATGTCAGATTACAAAGGATAAACAGTAATTTTTCTGAATTATAGTTATATAAAATTTATAATTAACTAAATTAATTAATGATAAAATATTATATATATATATAATTTCTTAATGTATAAAATTTCAAATTAGATATGAATTTTTTTTTTTTGAAAATCATTATACATGGATATTTATGGATTTTTTATTGAGATTTATGTGTTATTGTGATCTTTTAGATTTAATTGATAGTAATTTTGTTAAAGATAATATTTTGTGCATGTTAAATTAATTATTTTATATATAAAATTATATTATTGATATATTATTAATTATAATTTTTTAACTTAAAAAATTCAGAAGGAACAGAGATTTCTGCAGAGATTGTAATGGGGACAAATTTGTTTCTGTCAGCATAGTGGGATAGAGATGGAGATTTTGCGTATAGTGGGGATGAGATTATACTCTCCGCTCCTGTCTACCCCACCCTGATGCCAAACATAGTTAAATTCTATATCTATTCTAAAAATTTAAAAATAAAAAATTTATTGCAAACTATTTTTATAAAATAACTCTCTATAATAAAAAAAAATACAACTAAAAAAAAGCATATTAATTCCTAACGGATAAAAAAAAATTTACATTCTCAAAAAAAAAAAAATTTACACATATAACTCAACATTCATAATAAAATAAAAAAAAATTATGTGGTGCACTCGGTGTAAATTACACTTGATGATTTAGTACTTTTGGATTATTAACTTTTAATCTCAACCATTCATTTTCGACGGATGAGATTAAAAATTTATAATTCAATAGTTTTAAATAAATAAATTCTTTTTTTTTTAATCTCCGTTTGTTACAGTATACAAAAAGATTTTAATTAACGAGCCCTTAAGGGTCATAATTTTTAAAAAATAATATAGAAAAAACTCAGAAGAAGATGTTAGGAATGAAGACGAACAACCAGGGAAAATGGACTAAATACGCAGCCAATCTACACCAGATTGCTTACCAAAGTAAAGGAAGAAAATTTCAAATGCGAATTTGATTACCCAAAATAAGGAATTAAATGGTGGAAGAAAGAAATGAAGTGAAAGAGAAGCAAAAGAAATGTTTATGCTTTTATTGATGAAGATGTGGAACACATGGTCATGGACCCCATGGTCATGGGTCGGTGAGTGGGTGGGTGAATGTGTGTTTCCTTTAGTGTGTGTGTGTGTGTATATAAGTCTGGACGCTCTCTCGTGCTTGCTTTAGTTTAAGTATGTGCACCTTGGAGAAACGCGGCAATATCTTCATTTTGACGTTCACCGGCGACGGTGAGCATCGATTTAGCCCTTCCTTCATCACATCCCTCCTCTCGACTCTCCGAGAAGTCAAGGCACAGGCCACTCGCGGCTCGGTTCTTATCACCACATCCCAAGGGAAATTCTACTCCAATGGCTTCGATCTCGCCTGGGCCCAAGCCGCCGGCTCCAAAATGATGGAGCGCCTCGGCCAAATGGTAGAATCATTTAAGCCGGTGATGGCGGAGATGTTATCCATGCCTATGCCCACCATCGCAGCCCTCCAGGGACACGCCGCCGCCGCCGGATTCTTGTTCGCTTTAAGCCATGATTACATCTACATGAGGAGCGACAAAGGCGTGCTGTACATGAGTGAGATTGACATAGGGCTTCCTCTTCCGGATTATTTCGGGGCTGTGTTTCAATCTAAGCTCCATGGTGCTTCCACTCTGCGCGACGTTCTCCTGAGAGGTGCTAAGGTGAGGGGGTTAGACGCAGTGAAGATGGGGATCGTGGACGGAGCGTACGATAGTGAACAAAGCTTGGCTGAGGCCACGAAGCGGTTGGGGGAGCAGTTGTCTTCGAGGAAATGGGAGGGCGAGAATTACAAGGAAACAAGAATGAGCTTATTTCCGGGGCCGTGCAGCGTGTTGGGGTTGGGCCCGGAGAAACCTGAACCTAAACTTTAATATTTATGAACAAATACTCGGTGTCATTATTGGGGTCCTAACATGAGACCAGTAAGCGTTGATCATGTTTTTTTTAACGTTGTACTTGTATCAGTACTTTAATAAGGAAGTGTGATTTGCTATTAGAATTACCAAAAAAAGGGTAATTTGATAATTACTCTTTCTTTTCTTCTGTGTGCCAATTTCTTCTTTACAGTTAACAAAATCCAATATGTTAGTTTGATAATCATACTTTTCGTCTATAATTAAGAGGTTTCCTTCTTGCTTAGAAAGGATAAACTCATAAACAGATGAAAACACTAATCGAAGAAAATTATCCAGGATACGTAGTCCAGTCCATCTTATAATTCGTGGTTTTCGTTTTATCTCTGTCATGTAGTTATTATACGTACTCAACTGGCCATTTCCAATACAGGTCACGGTGAAGACAACAAAGGCCAATGAGTAAATTTATGTTTATAAAAGAGGGTCGGCCAACCGAGCCAACCCTGTATAGATTCCACAAATTACGTCGGCCATATGTCTTGATTGCCATACGGCACTCACCACTCAAAGGCGAGTGTAGCACAATTAGCCAACCGACCCTTTTAAGTTTCAATATTCTCACAAACCCATATATATCTGAAGCTAGTTACACTTTACTTCTTTCTCTTACCGATGTGGGATTCCAAAATGAAGGCTAAAACCAAGTTACTTCATCGCATTATAGTTTTAATAATAAATAGGCTAGGGGCATGATGGTTTTGACAACAAATAGGTTAGTAGTTCCCGTCCGTTCAATATTAACGTAATTCCATACTGACCAATATTTGCCATAGAACTCCATGCTTAAAGACCGAATGTTGCTATAGAGCTTTCGATGCAAACTGCAAAGGCATGAACAATACAAGGGAATCGAAGACGATTTCATTGTCCCACAAATTTTCTCCAAAGAAATATAGGAAGTGACAAATTTGATGGTATTGAAAAAATCACACTTCTGCGCACGCCAGTGGTGGGAATGCTTGCGACACTTCAGCATTCTAATTTACCTGTCCAAATGAATAACAGAGCTCCCAACTGATCACTTACTATTCTCCAAAAGGCACACGACATCAACTTTCATAAATATTAAGATTTCAGCAGAACATTAGAATTTGCTTTACCTAAAGAGTTGCTAATTCTAAACCCAAACTTTACTTTCAACGTTTAAGAATTTATGTAACACATTGCCTTTGCTTGTAGATAGTAAGAGTACTTGTATTTTCTGCCACTCCCGATGTGAACGCCGTTGCAAATCCAGTCTTCCCTGTGTATCCAAGCATCTCGGCCAAAATCAAGAATTCCAAGGATCTGGCATCAAGAAAGCAGGTGGCATGAAAAACCAAGTCAATGCATAAGATAATGGCAAGCTGTCACCAGAGACCCCACCGTACCACACAAAGATTCTAAAGCAAAGAGCAAACAGATTGCCCAAGTTGACCAAAAGACAACGATAGCGATTAGCAACTTGGTGCATTTTAGCAAAACATAATCAAATCGATATAAAAAAGGGCAATAGAAGAAGAAACTTGTAATTAATTTTGTAATTAATATTTTATGGACTCTGATACCCGGTTCTTAATTTAAAGGGAGGAGGAAGTAATTCCCAGTTCTAGGGCTGTCTAGTATCGTTTACAATGATATGCACTTGCGGCATTCTGTGTAAGTGCACATAAGTTTCATGGAGCACATGAAAAAATGTAGTCTCGACACATCATGCCTAGATGAAGCAAGTAGCAAGGTGGCAAAGTGCAATTCATTCACATTTCATACGAGCTGATTGAAAGTTTTTCATCATAATAGACATACATTAAGAGCAGTTAGCCTAGTCTTGTGAGATCCAGCTATCATGCCGTCATCATAAGAGTGAACTACAGCTACAGCATCAACTTCCCCCTCCTGAAACAGATGTAAATTACATAGAAACTGAAATACAGTTCTAAGACTTTACCTTGTACAATCATAAACATCTTGGAGTATTGTGCTCAATACGCAGGTATCAGATCTCTCAGTGGCTACTTCAAGCAAAGTCTCAAAAGGGTTGGGGGCATATCAAGATTAACATACCCAGCAACGTTTGGATGCCAATACAATGCTAATTAATGGATAGAAGTAACAGCAAGTTATGGCCAACGACTAAACACGTCTCTACTATGAACGGAATTTCAAGAAAAGTACATGGTTATTTACAAAAGCTTCAGTTAATAATTTTAGCCGAAAGAAGAATCGTGAAAAGAAAATTTAGTCAAGAGTTGGACTTCCAGCTATAAAAAATTACAATAATGTTATTGTCAGTAGAAAAATTTGATATTGTTAATGACCCAACATTACAGGACATACTGTTGAGAAGGAAAAGCCAAGCAGAGCATAATGGACATATTCATATCAGGTAAATTGAATTAATTAACATCATTATAAACATAGCAAATATCAATCACCTTTCAAAATTATGTTTCTCATGATTTAATGGTGATAAATAATATAACACAAACAAGGTATATAGAACATGAGTTATCACCGAATCTTACATGACTTACGAAAAGTTGCTTACAGAAACAGAATTAATTCATCAAAGCCTGTGCAAAAATATTGAATAATTTTCATAATGTAATTACAGTAGAACAAAAACATAGCTTCTTATTCTACAAACTGCCTTCAGAAGTACTAAATTAGCGTGAAATGAAAATGTATAGATATATAATTTTAGGTTTACCTTACGCGGGAAAGAGTTGTTAGCAATCTCTTCATCCAGAAAAGGGACCTTCAACAATGAAGCAATCTTCAAGCAAAGAGGAAAAGAATAAACTCATAAGCAAAGGAGACTTATTCTATAATATATTATTTTGCAAACATCAAGATTAATAAAACGTATGCAAATTATACAACTCACAATATCATATGCCTTCTCGCGCTCCATGTGCTGTACTGTTGTGAACTGAGAATTCAGCAACAAGAGGAAAATGGGGGGAGAGAGAGAGAGAGAGAGAGTATTAAAGAAAAAATTTTAAAAAATTAAGATAAAACATTGTTTTTTTCTTAAAGAAAAGGCAGAAAACGTTTTTAAGTGTTAAACCTGATCTTGAACATTGAGCTTGGGCATTTGATTCGTATAGCGAGCAATACAATGAGGAATATTAAAGGGAATGTCATGTCGTGCAAGGCCAATTCTGACATTTGCAGACCCTATCACCGAATTCAATTAGGGTGCCAACCCTATTAGCAATAATAGTAACAGTAAAGGCAAAACTTGGCCCCTGTACCTGGGTTAATGACAGCCAAATTAGAGCCTCTCTCGGCGACAAGTTGTGAAAGTACCATCTGATGGGAGATTAATTCAGCAAATCACAATCACTGTATTTAATATATAAAATTTAGAATACAAAATAAGTTTAATCGAAATAGAGTATATAAAAAATAATTTAATTTTGCTAAATTTATTATTGTATGAACGATCTGAATAAATTTATACTAAAAATTTTTTTTCGTTTTCTGGCTCAGAATAATAGAATTCTAAAACTTTATTCATTTTTTTATCCCTATTTAATTTTATACAGGGTGAGAGTTAGTAATAAAAACGATTTATTTCACATAATATAATAATTATGGGTCATCCATCACATCTATATTATTGTCTGGTTCACATTAATTATCTACACTAAATTAATTAATGAAGTATTGCCTAAATAAAGAATTAATCAGATTCTTAATACCTTTTATTTTGTAACATATATTTATTTCTCAATTAATAAGTCCATAACCATAATTAGATATTAAATATATCTAATATTCTCACACTTGGACTAATTAATTGAAAATCTATTACAAAAAACTTATGATTCTCACTCGATTCAATAAAATTATTGGCAAAAAATCATAACGGAAACCACATTATTTAAGAATATGACACCTTACATGGTCATATTTACCAACAACCGTATCAATCATGAGTATAGTGTGGTAATGTGACAAGATTAGTCAACACTCACTTTATTATCAAACTTTATGTGTTGATTTTCTTGTCAATCAGTAATTTCTTATCTGAATGCAACACATATACGCATAATAAATCATTTATGACTTCAAATGAAGTCTGTGTATGTCTTAAAAACTTTATATCGTACAATTCTTTATGTGTCACAAAACATACAACCAAGGCTATAAACTTTAATGCCCCAAGTCTTTGCTTAAGACGATACTAATCTTAAGACTTTAATTTATAAGATCTGATATACATCATATTATATTTTCTAATGAAAATATAACCTTTAATATTTTTGCACGAAAATACAATATTAAGTATTTTCCAATGAAAATATACTATCAAATATTTTCCAACGAAAATATATACATACTGCATTGATCATCATCAATTTACAAAGTACATTATACCAATGTATAAAATACAAACCAAAATACATAGAACAACAAGAAAGCCTCCCATTAATCCAATGTATCAAAAGTTGACTTTAGACCCATGCTAATGACATGTTTTTGAAAAAAAATTGGTCGAACACTCTTGGTAAAAGGATCAGCTATCATATCATCTGTACCGATATGTTTTATTTCAACGTCACTCTTCTTTACTAGCTCTTTTAATGTCAAATATTCGACTCTATATGCTTAGACCCTGTGATATTCTTGTTGTTTTTCGCAAACAATACAACTAACAAATTATCACAATACAACTTTATGGGTCTATCAATGGAATCAATAATTGACATTTCTACAACGAGATTTCATAGCTAAACAACTTGCACAACTGCACCATAACATGCTATGAACTCAGCTTGCATCATGAAATACGAGATTAATGACTGTTTAACACGTTTCCAAGATACAGCCCTACCAGCTAACATAAAAATGTAGCATGAAGTGGATTTTTTGTCATCAGAACAGCCAGTAAAATCTGAGTTAGTATAACCAACTAACTCAAGATTTTTAGCATTTCTGTATGTTAGGATGTAATCCTTAGTCCCTTTAAGGTATCTCAAAACTCTTTTAGCCTTAGTCTAATGGTCCATTCCAGGATTAGATTGATATCTACCCAGAATACCGACTACAAGGTCTAATGCATACTTGAACATACATCAAGCTTCCTTCTGCACTAGCATATGACACTGCTTTCATTTATTTTCTCTCAACTTTATTCTTAGGAGACTGTATCATGCTCAATTTATCACCTTTAGCAATTGGCACATCCCAAGACTTACAGTCTTGCATATTGAATTTTTTCAATATCCGCTCAATGTATACTTTCTGAGAGAGACCTAAAAGGTTTTGAGATCTATCCCTATAGTTTTCAATTCCAAGGACAAAAGATGCTTATTCAAGATCTTTCATATCAAAATATTTAGACAATAACTGTTTAACTTCATGCAGTGTTCCTAAATCATTGCTTGCAAGCAGTATATCATCAACATACAGTATCAAAAAGATATACCTGCTCTCACTTATCTTGAGATATATGCATCTATCAACCTTACTCTCGACAAATCCTAAAGAGGTGATTATATCATCAAATTTCAGGTACTATTATTGTAAGGCTTGTTTCAGATCATAAATAGACTTTTTAAGTCTACACACTAGATGATCCTTACCATTTACCTGAAAACTTTCAGGTTGTTCCATATAGACCTCTTCATTCAGTTATCCATTCATGAAAACTATTTTAACATCCATCTAATGTAGCTCCATATCAAAATGAGCTACCAGTGCCATGATTACTCTAAATGTATCCTTCGAGGATACATGAGAAAAAGTTTCATTATAATCAATTCCTCTTTTCTAAGTAAATCTCTTAATAACTAATCTTGATTTAAACCTCTATATTCCCTTTGGAGTCTTTTTTGGTCTTATAGACCCAATTACAACCGATAGGTCTACAATCTTCAAGAAATTCAACAAGCTCTCATACCACATTACAATCCATATATTGCATTTCATCTCTCATTGCATCTCACCACAGATCAGATTGGGAACTAGAAATAGTTTCTTCAAAAGATGTAGGATCAGTAATATGACCAATGTCATAATCACTCTCACCTATATAGACCATATAATCAGAGGAAATAGCAGGTTTCCTTTCCCTGATTGACCTCCAAAGAGGAACTTATGTAACTGCATCCTGTGATGATGAAGCCTCATTTAACTGTATAAGCTCCTCCAAAATTGGATCAATCACAGGTGTAGGATCCAACATTGCAAATTGCTTGAGTATAGAAATATGTATAACCTAAGTATGCTTTTCCTATTTTGTGATCTTAGAGTGATCACCCTCATCAGCTACATCAAATTCTAAAAATTTAGTTATCTATGATTCTACAATTCTAGAACCCCTTCTCTACAATAAAATTTGTAGCCCTTAGAATGATCTGGATACCCTATGAAATAGCAATTAGTAGATCTAGAATGCAATTTACCCTCAACAGGATTGTAAAGGTGTACCTCCGAAGGATAACCCCAAACTCAAAAATAATTCAAGCTAGGTTTCCTTCTGGTCCATAATTTAAACGGCATTTTAGCCACAGACTTGCTAGGGGATTTTATTGAGGATATATAATACCGTTTTCATAGCATCACCTCACAAAAAGTCTGGGAGATTTGACCTTGACATCATGCTCCTTGTTATTTCATTTAAGGTGAGATTTCGTCTTTCGGCCATACCATTTTGTTCAGGACTACCAGGTATAGTAAACTAAGCTACTATTCCATAGTCCTCCAAATATTTGGCAAAATGACCTTTTACTTGTCCTGCAATACTGTATTTGCCATAATACTCACCAACTCGATTAGATCTAATAATCTTGATAATTTTTTCCAACTATTTCTCAACTTCAATCTTAAAAATCTTGAATTTATCAAGAAAATCAGACTTTTCTTTAATCAAGTATAGTTATCCATATCAGAAAAAATTATCAGTAAATGTTATGAAATACTTGTTATTGCATATTGTGGATGAATAAGGTCCACATATATTTGTATGGATTATCTCTAAGAGATCCAAACTCCGAATAGATCCCTTTTTCTTAATCTTAGTCAGTTTGCCCCTACAACAATCAACACATGTTTCTAGGTCATTGAAGTCAAAGGCAGACATGATATTTTCCTTGATTAGCCTTTCTACCATTTCCCTATAAATGTGGTCAAGCCTTTTATACCACAATATGGAAGACTTATCCTTTATTAAGAGTCTTTTGGCAACATGTTCAACAATACAGGGTGTGGAATAAATTTCATTTGAACTCAAACATACTTGATACATACCATATGACAAAAAACAACAGTCAACTGCTTTTGAATCAAAAGTTACATTTACAACTGCATATTTAAATACAAAAACATAGCCTATTTTGTCTAATTCAGATACTAATATCAAGTTTCCGCCTAAATGATGGTATACACAAAATATTTTTCAAAAAGAGTTCAAAACTAGCGTCTAAATTCAAACAGACACTGCCAACAAAAAGAACTTCCACTGTTTCATTGTTGCCAAATGTGAGCACCGACTCTTCTTTATTTGGTTTCCCCTTGTTTATGAACCCCTACAATGTGAATGCAATATGTTTAGTCACTCCACTATCAAGCCACCAAGAACTGGCTGTGGCATCAACCAAATTGGATTGACAAACAACAAGACTAAAAGAGTTACCTACAAGCTCACACTTTTCTAACCAACCTTTATATTTCAGACAATCCTGCTTTTTATGATCTTTCTTTTTACAAAAGAAATATTTAAGTTCCCTTTTCATAAAAGTTTTATCCGCACCCACAGCACTAGATCAGGTATAATATTTATCAAAATTATGAGCATTAAGTTTAGTTTTCTTACCTTTTCTTTTGCCTTTCCACTGAGGACCTGATACGAGAAGTGCAGTACTAACATGATCCGCCTTTAGCTTCTCTTCCTTAGCTACACATATGGTAATAAAAGTATTAATTGTCCATGGATCCTCCCTTGAGTTGTATGAAGTAATAAGCGTCCCAAACTCTAGTGGTAGAGTATTGAGAGCTTGATGCACAATACAAGCATAAGAGAGAATTATGTCAAGGTTCTGTAGCTTATTTTGTACGTTGACCATAGTGAGAATGTATTCCCTAACACCTCCTATTCCGTTATACTTCATGGAGTATAACTGTCTCAAAAGGGTACCAATCTCAGCATTGATGGATACTTTATAACGCTGAGAAACTGCAATCAGAAACTCTTTTACTATATAAGTCTTTGGCAAACCGCTCAACAAGTGCTCTGGAATTGACAATTTTTATGGTTAAATAACATATGCTGTTCATTTTGTACCATGTTGAATGCGACTTTTTATCAACCACTGAACTCTCAACAGTCAGGTCAGTTGGCTTAGGAGTTGTCATGACAATATCAATATCCACCAACTCTATAGCTAATTCCATATCTCGCTTCCACGATTTATAATTAGAGTCAATCAGTATTTCAATAGTCGTTGTATTGTTAACTGAGAAGGTGACTGAAAAAATCAACAATATAACACTTTAGCACAAGACAATAATAATACTCAAAGTCATAGAAGAGTATTGATCCAAGAATTTCAACGCATCATTATATAAACATCTTTGGACAAAATATGTAACATGCAATAGAAAATTCTTAATATATGCACGATTTGGAAATTTACCAAATACTTGCAAATTTACCACTTTTGGGTATATAAACCACTTGTATCAGCTCATTTCCAATCATATGTCTTATATTTCATATATGTAAATTTAATTTATAATAAACACATTTTGACAGAATAATTATAAATTAAATTTGAGACATCCCTAAAATATATAAGACCGAATATTTTTTAAAATATTAGCTAAAAAGGCTGTTTTGACGACAATATTTCAACTGATTTTAAAAGAAATTCTTATACCAGGATACACTTTATTTATTGTCTTGAAATAACTGAATAACATCATTTTCATTCCTTATGGACGTGGGGCTAAATGTCCTTAAATATTATGTTCACAACAATTTAATCAGTTACATTGTGAATTTTAATTGAAAAAAATTAATTTCTAGATGTGACAATTTTATGTTCATGCATAAATTAAATATTATGAGATAAAAAATAATTTATCTCTTAAAATGTCACAAATTTTCTCAAATATGGTTTTTAAAAATTAATTTAGAATTTTCTAAATTAATTCATGTCAAAACCCGGAGAAAAAAGGCCTCCATAAGTGAAAAATAAACATATAGAGACTTAATTGAAAATTTCAGAAATTTTAGGGGCAAAAACGGAAGGAACAAGAAAGTGGGTTGCAGCGCGCGCATGTGGCACATGCGCCTAACACAGCAAGCGCGTCAGCCCATACGCGCCCACGCGCGCGCTCTGGCATGTGTACTACACACGCCAGACTGGCCCCTTCCACCGCTCACGTGCAGTGCACACACCTGCCTCATTTCCTTTCCCAACTCCATTTTCTGCAATTTTTCCTTGAAAATTTTTCGCAAAATTTATCGCCAAATCTCATTTTCACTCCAAAGCTCAATTTTTTCTCCTTAACTCATGAGAAAAACATGAAAATGGTTTTAAAAATATACAATTTGGCTCTGATACCACTTGATGGAAGATTAATTCAACCAATTACAATCCATGGATCTAATACATGAAATTTAGAGCACAAGAAATTTAATCGAGATAGAGGACGTAGAAAATAATTTGATTTCGCTGAATTCATTGTCGAGAGAACAATTTGAATAAGTTTGCACTAATAACTTCTCTTATTTCTTGACTCAGAATGATAGAATTATAAAACGTTATTCATTTCTTTATCTCTATCCAACTTTATATAGGGGGGAGAGCCAGTAACAAAAGAGATTTAACCTACATAATATAATAATCATGGGTCGTCCATCATATCCATATTATTATCTGATCTACATTAATTATCCATACTAAATTAATTAATGAAGTCTTGCCTAAATAAAGAATTGATCATATTCTTAAAATTCTTTATTTTGTAATATATCTTTATTTTTCAATTAATAAGCCAATAATGATAATTAGATATTAAATATATCTAATACCACCACCTTCAAGTAATCCTCTAAACAGTAAATCAAATTGAGCAGAGAAATGGACAGTAGTTCGCAATAGGAAGTGTCGTTGTTAATGGGTGTTATACCATGAGGAAGAGCTGCAAGCAGAAGCTGCCGCTATTGTCGCACTTCTCCGCGAATTCTACGTATTTATAAGTGATGGAAATTATGCGAACCAACGCCCTAGTGGTCATTCTTGCCCATCCAAATTATTTATAAACCGTAAACCCGTAATTCATTAATCTAATTTTCAGATTTATTTTTCCCATTACTTTCTTACATTCTTCAATTCTCATTTAACTTTTCATAATTACAAGGATTAGAAAAGTTGAGTAATTAAACAAAAAAACTCATGTCTTTTTACTATCCATGATTTTAAGTCAATTCACCGTACAAAGCTCTGCCACTTTTACTTCCTATACTAGACAAGGTCAGGTCCTCAAATTTAAGAAAATGACAACTTGCACAAACAGAAATTCTACTGGACAATGAAACGTATAATGAACCAATTCAGGCTGTGAAATGATAATAATATATCTAATCCCATGAATAATGACTATTATCTAATAGATAGCTCAAAAAACATCCATAAATATGATGTATGCAGCCAGTCCACCACAGTGAGATTTTCAGCACCTGCAAGGATAATCCATTCTTTAATGTTGCATTAACCCACTTTAGCCTTGGGGACCTTCTTCTTGATTTGTCTCCTTGGAATCAAATTTTTCATCCCTATGAAGAAAAGCAGTGCACCAAAGAGCGCAACATTCTGTGAAAAGATCATAAAACAAGAGAAACAAGATTTCCATGTGTAATTATGCCAAAAAAAAAAAGGAAGGACAAATGTAGGGAGAGTGAGAAAGGAGAATTTGCATAAGAAGCTAAACACCCATATTGCGCAAGTTCAAAACAGACCTGCAAGAATTCATTTAACAGAGTGAAGAACACGGGCTCATTGTGATCATAATTGTAGAAGTCATACAGGAGTGGAGATGTAACAGCCAAGTAGAGAAGCTGAAGGAAATGGATAATTCATCAATTATCATTCGAATCAGAAACAGCTGCTAGGTGACACTCAAGGCAGTTTCTTAACATTTTATGGGCAAATTAAATAAAGCTCCAAGGGAAAGCGAATCCTAACCAGAAGATAAGCACCAAATGGAGTGCCGAATACAAAGAGAAAGCCTCCAAGACCCTTTAGGACGATAAAGCCTGCAACAAGATTTCTAGGCTGTACAAAATGGACCTAAATTAGAAAATAAAGTCAAGCAACATAAAAAACGAAAGATGGAAAAATAATAGAAGTAGTAATAACAATTATGGTAAATATCAGTTGATATGGAAAATGATCTTACATCAATATGTGGCATTCGTACCCCCAACTTGGAGGAGAGGTGGCTCTTGACAATAGCAAGTTTGGGTATCAGCTCCTTCGCAGCAGGGCCACCATCCTCGCCAAATTCATTGAACCTAAACACAAATATGATCAATGTCAATAGGAGCCACCAGTATTAAAAGTCACTTTCACAGCATATCAAAATAATATTTACATGGATTTATTGAAGCATTAATTAATCAAATGGAAGTCAGAACATCAACGTCCCACATCAAACCTGAATCATATTTTAGTTGCAAAAACACTGTACATCTTCATCTAAACAATAAATCACAGGAAAAAAAAAAAAGACAACTCATCAGTGGCTGCTGAGTTTTGCTCATGTTAAAAGAGATCGGCAATTTCTGAGGTTGAATACTTCAAATTAAAAGAAGTTAGTTAAAGTATTTGTTACTTCCTTTTGTCAACGAAACAAGGACTGGCAAAAGTAGTGCAGTCAATGCTTTTCTACAAATTGCTCAAATGTATTAGATTCTTGATGTCTTTCCTTTTGTCTTAACATGGACTGCTTAAACCAACTCATATTCAATTATGAAAAAATTTGATCTTAAACAAATTCATTGAATTGTGCGGTTTAAATTCAAATTGAAAGTTAAATAAAGAACCCTCCAAGGTGATGAATAATCCATGCTTATGTGTGGTTATTAACAGTCTGCAGGTTTCCCTCTCATACATTACACACAAGGACAATAATTTACTGACCAAATATTACAAACAACACAATCCAAGATAGCATTTGACAAGTTTGAACAATCACATCATGAAATGAATAGGCAAATATAAGAAAACAATTCAATCAATACTTACCCTGATCTTTATACTGAACTACTAAACTATCCAATACTAGAAACATTTTATGCCCATTATTTAGTAAGAGCCTGAATGAAACTTCACCCTTGATCCTTAAATATTATGCTTATAAATCAATCAGAAATTGGGCCTGCAAAATTTTTTCACATATACAAAAAATAACAATATCCTCTTCAAATTTACAAATATCAATGGAACCACATAATAATAATAACAATTACATGGGACAACATGTTTAGCGGATCTAAAAACACATGAAACCTCATTAAATAACAAAAGAAGAGAAACAAAGGAAAAAGGAAAACCCAATAAGTTTAAGTCATAGATCTAATTCACAAGAGAGAAAGGAAGAAGTAAAATACATTTGCCAAGCGGAGAGGATGAAGAGAGAAGCGAAGAGGACTCTGCCGAGGAAGGAGAAGAACCCCATTTGTGGGTTGTAGGAGTGGGTTTTTGGAATCAGGATTATGTCGCTCTCGTTTCAGCTATAAAAAAGTAGACAGGACCACGAGCAGAAGGAAGCGAGGAGTTGGGGGTTGAGTTACTAGTGTTATATGCTTGACCTTGTACATGTGCATTATGAACGAAGTTATCATATCTGTAAGAGTATAAAATTTATAAAATTAAATTTAAATAGTTATTAATTACATTATTATATTTTTAAAAATATTTATCATTTATAATTGAATAAAAATTTATTAAAAAAAATTTATTAGTTCATTAAAAAAAGTTTATTTTTAATTTATTGAAATTGAAAAAAAATTTATTATAAATGAATGAAATATTCATTAATTTATTGAAAAATATTCATTAAATCATTAAAAAATATTCATTACGAATAAAATTAAATTTTATTAGTTTATTGAGAATATTCATTGCGAATAAATTGAAAATATTCATTACAAATGAACTAGAGATTCATGAGTTCATTACAAATAAAATAAATATTCATTAGTTTAATGAAAAAATTTATTACGAATAAACTGAAAATATTCATAATAAATGAACTAATAGTTCATTAGTTTATTGAAAAAAGTTCATTAGTTATTAATAAATATTCATTTCTTATATTAATACAAGTTTATTTTATTTTTTTGTACTTAATTTAATGGATATTTTTTGTGTTTTAAATTGTAGGTATGAATTCATTGAATCATCTTTAAAGAAACTCAAAACATAACAAAAAATTGAAACAAAACGCATTGAAAAAACAATAAATCGAAACAAATAGTATCTAAAAAATACAAAATAACTATTAATTTTGTTTTAAAATAAAATAAATATTTATCACTAATAAATTCTTTTATAATAACTAATGAATAATTTATAAATTTATTTTATTTATAAAATTTATCACGCTATTTTTATTACTAGTTAATTAAACGTGATAAAGAAAAAAAAAGTGATGGTCTGTTTGCTGGGCCCATCAGGAGCCGGCCATTTGGGCGTTCGTGGCACCGGTCCGTTATCCTTCCACAGCTAAGAGCGGGAGGTGATGTCAAGCCAACCTCGCGCGGAAGAGCATCGCACGGAATCCTCCTCTCTAAGAGCCACGCCGCCAAGTCCTCAGCAACACGGGTCAGCTCCTAGTTTGCAAAGGGCGGACCCGAGCCAAATCACCTCAAACCCATCCATCAGAGCCAGACCATCCCATCACTCTAATACCCCCACTTGGGTCACAGACCCACGTTACAAAGCCCGGAAGCCACGGCACTTGCCATATGCTATTATAAAGCATTTTGATTATCTATGTTTCACCGATGTGGGGTATTCTTGCGTCCTTAAGCGAAGAAAATGTTTTTGTACGGGAATTTGTCCACTGATTCTGGATGAAAATAGCCATACGAACAGGGCTTGAAGTCGATTTTCTTCAAATTAACAATTGTAAGATCTTGAATGCAAACGTTTCGTAGAATCATTTCCATATATACAGCACGTACTAGTCCCTTGTACACCTAGCTTTGTATCATCAAAAGCCTTGATATCTTCCCTATATACGATCATACATATTCCAGGATGTTTATTGGACCATCCGATCAACTTGCGGAGGATATAGATTATCCCATGAGCTCGATATCTCCTAACATGAAGCAAGCATGCTGGTGTTTGTCGAATACGAGACCTATTCAAGGAAGATAAGCAATAAACATGGGTAATCTTCTTCTTCAGGTACTAATTATGTGCATGGTGTTTTGCTTTTGGACATATGGATCTGCATTATATGAACACTATCTAATTAATAATTCAAATTTTCTTATTGATGATAACTTAACTTGACACAGATTGGATCAAATGACAAGTTAAGGAGCAATGTGGACAGAACAAGGTGTTTCCTAGCCGAGTTCCAAGAATTTCGGTTTAGGTGGAGGTGTTGCTCCATCGGCTGGGCTTTATGGTCCAATCAAAGAGTTAATAATCTGATGTAGAGAAAGTTGGTGAAAATTAATAAAGATGAGTTTCAATTTAATAATATATCTGAATATTATTTAACATCAAAGTCGGCATCAAATCAAATGGGTTAAGGGAATAACAACTATTTAATGGTGGTTTCTGGCCCACTTCTTTGACAAGGGCAGACATACCCAAATATCATAATTAACAATTGGCTGCGTAAAGAGAAAGGAACTTTGATTAAAACCCAATTTGGTTATGAAAGGACAATCTTGATTGCCATCATACTGGTGAAATCTAATGAATAAATGCCAAATGCTTGGCAGGAATTACTGCATCTTCCTATTGGTCAATGATCATGCCCTGTTGGGCGGATTGGCATAAGCTTCAAGTGTTTCCTTCTGTAATGTTTTTCATTGGTCATTTTCCTTCTTTCACTGAGTGAATAGTAAAAACAAGTAACTATTTTTATTTTTTCTTTTATTGGTTGTATAGAAATTTGACCAAAAACTGTATGAAATAAGGCCTCTGAAAAATGTAATTCTCCTCCAGGTGATGTATGGCAGATCCGTTCAATACGCCGCTGATACAAATTGCGTGTCGAGCTACTGTTGTTTGATAATCTCTTTGCTTTTTTATATTTTTATACTCTTCAAAATCTCAATAGCTTGCGTTACCTGTCCCCATTTTTATTATTATAATCTTTCTTTTATCCCTTTTTCATGTCCTCTCTCTGTGAGTCTCAATCCCCATCTACTGCTTTCCACGCAAAAAATTACTACTTGCCCATATATAGTTTTTCCTTAACTTTGCAATTTTGGTTTCTGGGTATCTTTCTTTGCTTATTTTCGCTCTTCATTGGAGATGAAAGATGTTTGCTTTTCTTAGTTTCTTGGTGATTTACGTTCATGGGAATTTTTGTTGATCAATAAGAGGTTTGCTGGATTGGTGGAGGCAAAACATTGGGGGGAAAATGAAGGATTTTGCTGGGACTCCAGGGACTTTGACTGCTCTTGCTTTGAGGATTTCACAGTGTATCTTTGCAGCTGGCTCAATCACAGCCATGGCCACCACCTCCACCTTCTTCAATTTCACTGCTTTCTGGTATTCTTTTTGCTCGTGCCCATCTTTATTTAATTAGTTACATATAGATATTCTTTCTTATTTATCTATCTACTTTGTGCTTTAAGTTTTATTTGAGAAGAATTTGCCCCGTGCTATTATCAAACAAGGCTCTTGAAATTGGTTTGAATGATCTCTATTCCTAATTTTTTATGCTCGAAGGAAGGTTTGCCAATTTCTAATATCTGAAGGTTTAAGCTGCTCAAGGCTTGTTTATTTGTGAGTGTGGGTGTATGGATGTGATTGATTTCTCATTAGAACGCATCTTAATTCTTTGCCACCACTTGGTCCTGTTTCCGTGAAGCACATTGATGTGCACAATCTTTAACTGGAGTTATATTAGAGACCAGAAATAACGGTTTCCAAATTGGGGCTATTGGCTAGGAGAAAATTATAGTCAGGCATTCTTCCATGCTATTATATGATGTATTTGGAGAATTATATTAAGCTTATAACATGAAATTTCTACAGACCAAACTGGAAAAAGGAAAATTCAGTATAGTAGATGAAAACCTTTAAATCTTGATGTGATCCATGCCTCAGCAACACCGGCACTCCTAATTCTTAACATACTCTAATTTATTTGCAAATTCCAGTAGAATGTTATAAAGATGTCAAACTCTGAAGTCAAGGTAGATAACAACGAGCAGCGCAGGAGCTGCATTGTTTTGTTTTGATACATTTGCATAGTTAGCCAGTGCTGATATAAGAAAAAAAAAATTACATGGACGATGTCATATGTTGGCAATTCTAGCATGGCTTAGACTGTTTTAACTCAAAGAAAGGAGGTGCTGATCAGATGGTGTCAGCTGTTTTCTTGATTTCAATATTTAAACCGAGTAGGCTAGAATGGTTAAATCACAGAGTGTTCATTCTATGTTGTGATTCTTGTACAGTTGCAACTCTTGTGAAGGGGCCTTTTTGTGACTGCAATTTTTTTAATTAACTTTTCATGATATTTCAAAAATACCTTCACTTCCTTTCTATTTTCTAGTGATGATGTTATGTTTTTCCGTGTGCTTTGAATTTTTCCCTTGACCTTTAATTGTGTGCCATCCTATCTGTGACGCATTAAATAACTTCATAGTGATGCATTCTTCACCTTATCTTGTCAACTATTGATAGTACTTCTATAATCCCAAAACTGGTTTTGGGTTTCTCTGCAAGCATCCCTGGCCAATTGCGAAATATATTTCGGCTAGGCCATCCTTCGGTGAAAAAAATCAAACTAGGAATAATATTTCATTTGTTAACATTGCAAGTTTGGACCCCAGTCGGAGTATTGTTTGTGTGCGCGCATGTGCATGCATGTATATTCTATTGACATCACTGCACATATTGGCATCTAACGAGGAAAGTGTTAAAATTAGATTTTAATGTACTGATTTAGTGCTCCACCTTGGCTTACCTTATTACCGGTCATAGTCAATGGCAATATAATTCTTTGTTCTGTTTCAGCAACAAAATATATTAGAACTGAGGAAAGGCAAAGCCTTAAGTTATGAAAAAAGTTTACTTGTTTTTTGCAGCTACTTGATAGCTTCAATGGGTTTGCAAGTCATATGGAGCTTTGGACTTGCATTATTAGATGCATATGCCTTGATCCGAAAGAAGGTTCTTCACAATTCTATATTGGTCAGCCTTTTCGTAGTTGGTGACTGGGTTAGCCTTCATGAAACCTTTTCCTGTGTTTGAATCTTTTCTTGTTCTTTGAATCCAAAAAATATATCTGCATTCATATGATTGTGTTTTAACAGCAACTTATTTTTCAAAATTTTCAACAGGTAACAGCTACATTATCCCTTGCAGCAGCTTCTGCCTCGGCAGGCATCACAGTGCTATTTTTTCATGATGTGGGACATTGTAATTATTTGAGGGAATGCGAAAAATACCAAATTTCTGTAGCATTGGCATTTTTGAGCTGGGTAACCATTGCTATATCATCTCTAATTATGCTATGGCTACTGGCTGCAGGTTAGACAATTTCTATATGCTATAATAAATTTGTTTCATAAAAAAACACTCTCTCTCATCTCATGGAAATTAAAAAAATTTCATCATTTTACAGTGTCAATAGAAAAAGAAAGAATTACCATATCCATATTTTCATTTGGATAATTCTTCATTCTCTTTTACTAACTATTGTAATATACGTCTGAACTTGTCAATAACCTAAAAGAGAAAGGACTAAGCATCAAACATTGAAGATTTTGTGCCAAAAATGAGTGGATTTGCCATCCTTAAAATGGGGTTGAAGTGGGATTGCACAAGCCACCAACAGCCCAACAAGAAGTTTCTATTTGGAATTGTCATATCGTGTGGCTATATCTAACTCTGGTTTAGTCAATAGATATCTATCATTACCTAACCTCCTATTAAAAATTAAAGAAAAAGTTGAACTGTCTTCTTGTCCACCTTGGCCATTATCTAGTTGGAGACATGAGTATGCAGAAAATATTATGCCACATTTTTAATTAACTATTTAATAATTTCTAAATTGATTTGTAGTGAGTTATTTGGAATTGTGGGATTCTGTTTTCCATTATTTGCAAACCTCATTATGAGAAACTATCATAAGAAACTACATAATTTGTGCGTTAATTAGTCATTATTATTATTAGGGTAAATTATTAAGATACTTCTCGGGTTTGGTTAAATACACAAATTAGTCTTTTTCATTTTTGTAAATACATTATAAAGTCTTTTAAGTTTAGTTTAAATAAACTATCTAGTCATTCCATTAATTTTTGCCATTACAAACAAGTAAAATGTCAAATTTTCATTATTTTCTTTTTCTTTAAAAATATCTAAAAAATTTTAATATCATCAACTTGATACAAAAATATTAAATTTGTCCATTTTTTAAGTTAATAAAATTTCTAATTTGTCAAAATATAAATGAAAGTATTTTTAGTATTTTTTAGTTAACTAACATAATATTTTAGTTGATTAATAGATTATTCCATTCAAAATTAATAGAACAAAATCTGAAAAACTTTGTGATATATTTTCAAAAATGAAAGAACAAATTAGTGTATTTAACTAAATTTTAGAGATGTTCTAGTAATTTACCCTTATTATTAGTAGTAGTATTTTTTAATGTGGTGCAAAACGACATGCAATGATGGATATCTCAACAGCTTGAGTGAAGATGAAGTTGCTAACACTTGTGGTGAGACTTTTGTTTTGAGTGGTTCAGGGCTTGGAAATTGGAATATTTATTTGGAATTTTTTTTTTTTTGAAACTAGAATAAAGAATTTTATCATGAGATCAAATTACCATTTGATTCCCTAATAAATTGAACTTGTATTAACAAATTGAACACATGATACATATATTTCATGCGCATCAAAAGAATCTCATAGAATAATTCAAAAATTATGCATCTAGGGAACCCATCCCTACCCCCTTTATTATTATTATAGAAAAAAGATGTAAAGCATCAATTAATGAGGAAGAGGAAATGATTTTACCAATTCTTATATTAGCAATAATTCAGTAAAAGAAAGTTAGTTAGCCTTCCACTTTCCTTTCTTTTCAAAGGAAAGGACCCTTTTTTCCAATTGCAATTGCGGGTATGGGGGGCAGAGATTGAGAGTAAAGTTGTAAAAACCAAATCGGTTAATGATCTGGAAAAGCCAATAGGTCACGAGTTTAAGATCGAACTGGCCTACATAATATTTTCATAAAATATAACATGTCTCATATATAACAAAAAAAAAAGAATAAGTTGTTGGAGATCTTTTCTAGAGTATAAAAATAATATAACAAGTCTAATATTCTCTTTTTTATTTTTTTAAAAAATTATGTTTGATATATTTGTATAACTAAACATTTAATTAATTATTAAATGTAAAGATAATTTATAATTTGAAAATACAATCAGCCAAAAATTTCAAATTGTAAAAGAAAAATAATATAAAAAAAATGTAAGAAAAAAATGTAAAAATGAGTGAATAATCTCACTTAAAAAAAAGTAAGAATGAAGATAACATATCATTTTATAAATAAGGGTGAGTTAATTGTTTAAAAACATATTTATTTTGACCAATCTGATTAGTTTATAGTTAACTCATCTAGTTTTGAGATCAATTTTTTGATGGAACAGGTTGAATTGGCTAGATTGGACTAAATTTAATAATTAAAATTTATTTACAAAAAATTAAAAAAACCTGAAAAACCGGTCAAAACTGGCCAGTTTCTGATTTTTCCAGCCGGGTCACCTATTTTTCTATTGGATTATTTCCCTTCCAGTTTTTGGAGTAAAAACTGCTCAGTCTAAGGGCCAGTTTCTGGTTTTTCCGGTTGAACCGGCCGGACCGGTCCAGATTTTACAACTATGATTGAGAGAGTTTCTTGGTGTTGGGCTAGTTGGAATTTGTGAATAAATTTATAGATTAATTTAATCATAATTTATTTTATATATTAAGTAATTACTCAATATATGTGATATGAAATCTCTCTCGTATAGAAATCTCATACACTAAACATATAAATTTATAAATTTTAATAATTTTTAAACACTTTTTTTTTTTTTTTGTAGAAAAAGGTGAGCAAGCCCACATACAAAAGTAAATTTTAATTATACAAGTATTTAAATCTCTCAATGATTTTTTTTTTCAGTTTTTTATTATCAAATTTATATAAATTTGAATATTAACAAAATTAATTGAAAATGTGAGAGTTAAGCAACTTTTTCAAGAATTTCAAAGTGGCAAATTATGTAGTAAATAATTAAAAATACGCATTTATCACAAAAAGAGTGCAAAATACAATTAACGAGGATCATCATATTATACCATACTATATATAAAAATGGAATAGGGGGACAAACAAATTTACTGAAAAGTCAACATAATTGTATTAGTTAATTAGATTAATTTTAATATTTAATAATTTAATTTATTAGTAAAAAATATTAATAATTAATTAATTATAAGTTCAATTCTATTAGGATTAGATAACTATATTTTATATATAAAAAACTAATATTAATGAGGAAACAAAGCACAACGAATATTGATTGAGATTATTAATTTGGTAGAGTTAATCTATCATGTAATGCTTAATATTGTATGGTAGGTTAGTACAAATTTATTATGCATAACAATATCATTAAACACTTACACCTCACTTTAATTGGAGTAGTCTTACTTAATTAGAATTGTCTTTGCATATATATATTTTTTTAATTTAAAAAATTCATTATGAAAAATTTTATAGTTCATAATTAATTAGTTATTAATGATATAAATTGAATTAAGGAATAAAAAAGGAGTGTCACCAAATTGGCTATATTTTTCTATGATATAAGCATCAAATATAATTAACAACTATTAATATTTAAATTAAGTATGACTTAATTAAATTATAATTAAAAATAACTAAAATTAATTACTGAATAAGATTATTATAAAAAGAAAGAAAAAATAATTTAATAAAAAATAAATTAAAGAGAATGACATGGATATATGATGACAAAAAGAAATAGATAAAAATAGAATGACATTGATATATGATGAAATAGGAAGAAAGTCATATAGATGAGTGGAAGTTTTAGTAGATCAGTACAAATTTATTATGCACAATAATATTATCGAACATTTACGCATCACCTTAATTGGAGTAGTCTTACCTTAATTAGAGTTGTCTTTGCATATACATATTTTTAATTTAAAAAAATTCATTATGAAAAATTTTATAGGTCATAATTAATTAGTTATTAAGATATAAATTGAATTAAGGAATAAAAAGGGAGTGTCACCAAATGAGCTATATGTTTCTATGATATAAGAATCAAATATAATTAACAACCATTAATATTTAAATTAAATGTGACTTAATTACATGATAATTAAAAGTAATTTAAATTAATTTGCTGGACAATATTATTATAAAAAGAAAGAAAAAATAATTTAATAAAAAATAAATTAATTAGAATGACATAGATATATGATGACAAAAAGAACTATATGAAAATAGAATGACATTGAAATATGATGTAATAGGAAGAAAGTCATATCGATGAGTGGAAACTTCGTTCGGATATAAGTTAAATTGTAATGGAAGAGTAAATAGAGTTAAAAATTGTTGGAAAAACATATTCACTATTAGATTGCATGAGTAAAAATCAAATGGTGATTAATAATGAGTTTCATATCTAATAATTATGTGCAAAATATTTCAATAAAAATATTAAAAAGAAAAAAAAATAATTTAATAAAAGAAATACTATAAAGTAATTATACTATAAATAAAATATTATAAAATAATATGAAATTTGAAACAAATATTATACCATAATATTATAAAGTGGAAAATGGAGAAAAACTAGTGTGAGTGATTGAATAAACCCTATGGAAAGGATATGGATATATGATCATTTCAATTTTTAAATGTATTGCTTTGTATCAATTGTACGAAGAAATATTTATATTATTATATAAAAAAATTAATCATTGCAGTTTATAAACTGATTAATTAAGTTTATCAACTACAATTTTACTTAATTCGCTCATTTAACTATTAGTTTGTTAATTGAGTTTATTTTTGTCATTTAATAATTTATTAATTAGAAGTCTAAAAAAGGATAAAAAAATAATAAATAAAATAATTTGTATATAACAAATAAATTAACAACAATAATAATAATAAGAAAGATAATCAATGGATCAGATAATTTGACATGATTTTTTTATATATAGTATGATATAAGAATCAAATATAATTAATAAGCTTTAATATTTAGATTAAATGTGACTTAATTACATGAAAATTAAAAGTAACTAAAATTAATTTACTGGACAAAATTATTATTATATAAGAGCAAATAATAACTAATAACGAATCCAATATATAATAATTACGTGCAAAATACATTAATAAAAAACTAGTATATATAAGTATATGAGTTCTCACTTGCTTTATATATGTAATTATCTGACTCACCAGTCACAAACGTTCAATATTTTTTTTTTTTTCAGAGTTTCATTACAACCTTAATTTTTTTGGTACAAGTAGTCCAGACGGATATTCAAATTGGAGACTTCATAGAACTGATAAAGTTTATTTGGTGGAGTATACTGTATTGAAATGCGGGCTCATCTCATTTGTCACTAAATTATCTCAAAGCAGATTACTTCGTGCTGAATTATTTTGGGGCCATATAGTGAAAGATCCATCTAGAGGAATAATTAAACTAAAGTGTTTCCTTCATCTTTATCATCTTCTGTTGGATTTCACTTATATCAATTTGCAAATACACTTTGATTTCAATTATTGATTATTATATATACATACAGCCTATGGAGTTGAATTGGAAGGAGAATGAATGGTTTGTTGCAGCAGATACCTAACTTGCCTATTAATTCTTCACCCCTCAAGGTAATTAAGCATACAAATTTCTTTATTTATTTAAATTATTGTTATATATATATATATATAATTTAATTATTTAAATTATTGTTCTGGCTAATTTTAGATGAGTTGAAAGAATGCAGTAAGTTATGGACCAGGAGACCATTAACTGGAATTGTTCTAGTTGATATGGCATAAAGTACAAAGAATATATATAGGCAAGAACTAGAATACTAAAGATTCCACGAAGAAGCAATCTTGCCAAACTGTTCTATTAACTCTACTGTATAATTATAATCTTCTAAAATCCATTTTTATTATAAAAATCATTCTAAAAGAAACCATGCATGTTGTTCTATAATATATATATTAGCTACTGAACTTATCAAATCCTACCAACATATCCACAAGAGTAAGGATAAGATGACGTGAATCTCTTCCAACTTAAACAAATGTCTTGAATTCGAGTCTTGAATATACAACTATCTTCAAACTCATGGATGAGTGATTTGCTGCCCTTGAAATCCTACCAAGTACAAGCAAGATTAGTATCAATGTGTGATCCTTATAGACTGAGGGTATTTGTGGTCTAAGCAAAAAAATTCCTACCAACATATATACTGCTAATTAGAACACTACTCAACGGGAGAAATAAAAAGAATAAAGAAATGATCAAAGGCATAAATTCCATAACATAACTTTTTGATTTGATTGAACAAACTTCTTCTCCTAAATGATTCTTTTTAGTTTCAATTATCCAGTAACTTGAATTCGCGTCAGGTAAGCATATTAAAGGATAAATGTTCCATCTCTTTTAAAAAAATTTCCCAGTCTATTCTATATAAAAGAGTTTAAAATGACATTTATCTCATTGTCTGCTAATAAAGTAGTTTGCATTAAGAGTATATATACATAAAGCAGCAGTAATGGTTGCTGGACAATATATACTTACTAGTACACAGGTTTTCTATTTTTATGTTTAAATGATATGGATCGATGAATTGAAATTGATAGAATATTAAACTAGTGATTCATAGAGCATTCTTGCGAGAGAATATTTCCTTCTTTTTTTCTTTGGAATTCGTCAGGGAATCATCAGTATTTATATATATAATGGAATATTAATATAGAACATGATACGGATTTCAACATGCCACAAGAATCAAAAGCCTCTTCTCTATATGAATGAACAAGTTGTTTTCTTTTCTTCTGTATGTGAAGCTGCAGAAGAAAAACAACAATGGCATTGAAGGCATGTAATATTGGTGATATTTACCTTAAGTTCAAGCCACACCTGCTGATGGTTCTTTCACAGATTGGCTACACTTTTCTTTACTTCATCACTGAAGCTTCCTTTAAGCATGGAATGAATCCTCATGTCTACGTAACTTATCGACATATTGTTGCTGGCGTAATCATGCTCCCTTTTGCCTATTTTCTCGAAAGGTAATTAAGCTAATTAACACCATCTGTATATATGATCCGCTTCAATATGCAGACATAAAGATCTTACTATCTTTCTATCTTCCTTCTGCAGAAAACAAAGGCCAAAGCTCACATTAGCTCTTCTTGTGGAGATATTTGTCCTCTCTCTCTTGGGGTAATTAAGGATTAATATATATCATCATCAAGCTGTTTTTTAACTTAATAATGTCTTTAATAAATTGAATGATGATGATGCAGGGTGGGTTTAACTCTGAACATGTATTTTGCAAGCTTGAGATATACCTCTCCGACTTTTGTTGCATCAATGGTTAACACCATAGCTTCCTTAACCTTCGTTATCGCTGTGATATTAAGGTCATTCACTGTTCATCTTCCTTTAATTTATATATATAGGACCATTGTTGAAAAGAATTAATAATCATAATCCTATGCTGAAGATTGGAGGGTCTGGATCTTCGAAATCCTCGAGGAATAGCAAAAGTTGTGGGGACTTTGATCTCCTTGGCTGGTGTAATGACTATGACATTATATAATGGACCTATCATGAAAAATCTTTTGCATCCGCTGATTAATATTCATGGAAAGATGTCCACCAATAATGAAAGCTGGTTAAAGGGTTCAATTCTCACTGTTGCAAGCTGCATATCATGGTCTATATGGTATATTATGCAGGTTCAACTCTAAACTTCACCCTTCATTAGTTTTCATCAGCATAAATTAATTGTAGAAATTTGCTGATCTTCCATAAAAATTTAGGCATTCACCTTGAAAAGGTACCCTGCTCAGCTATCGCTGACTACATGGATGAGCTTCGTCGGGGCTGCACAGTCAGCTTTCTTCGCAGTGATTGTAGAACATAGAAAAGCTGCTTGGACAATCGGGTTTAATATTGACTTCTGGTCCACTGTATATGGTGTAAGTAGGATTAAGCCATTGTTTCAATTATACTTTAGATTCTTGACAGTAAATTCAACTTATGCTTGGATCATAAATTATGGCAGGGAATAGTGGTCTCTGGTTTGATAGTTTTCGTTCAGCTGTGGTGTACAGAAGTAAGGGATCCAGTTTTTGTCACCATGTTCAATCCTCTTTCAACGATATTGGTGGCGATTCTGGCATACTTTGTTTTCGGTGAAAAACTATACCTGGGCAGGTAATTTCTAAATTATATTGAATGACTATAAAATTTAGAACCACATATAATGCATTGAAACGGTGAAAAATTTTAATGTTGCAGCATACTGGGAGCTGTTGTTGTAATAATTGGCTTGTATTTGCTGTTGTGGGGAAAAGACGATGTGCAACAATTTGATAGCGAAGCCAGGGATCAAATTAGCTCAAGTTATGATGAAAAGGAGACCAAGATGAACAGAGTTGCTTCAGTTGAAGACAAAATAACACCAGGAGAACCTTGAGCTTCTAATTTGATGTTCTACTGCAATAGCATTTCTTCGAATCTATGAATATAGCACCCAGCTTGTAAAAAGTCCATCTGGTTACTATCGATAACATTGACAAGTTTTCTTCATTTAGCTTTGTTATTTGTCAATCAGGGACGCAATTCATGAAAATAAAGTCAAGTTACATGGTTTTTGTCCATTAAGAAATTATATTTCATGATTCTTTCATAGAATCAGGCTTTCAAATAATTATTTGAGGAAAAAAAAATTAAAAGAAGGTGAAATCACATTGAATTTTTCTGGAAAACCCAGGGAGTTTGCCAGCCCTGATTCAAGCTCAATGCCCCTGCAAATAATTTTTGTCTTATCAAACCCTTTCCAGTTCATCTACAGCAGAGGGGTAAAGTAGAAAATCTGCCAATGCTATACAAAGAAAAATACATGTACCAAAAAGCAATAAGAAAAAAAAATGAAAATAAAAAGAGCAATGTGGCATTCTATATCAGCTTGATCATACCTATATTCTAGAAAGAGTAAGTTCTTCAAGATCAATTATCAAGATGCTGTAAGACTCATCTGAGAAAATAATTGGCATCTAACTACATTTATTGTTGTTGTTAATCCCCAGCAATACATTAGATAATAGTCAAATGTCAAAATCAAGCAGTGACAAAGCAGTTATATTTACATTTGAAAAGGCAAAAATTGTTAGATGATTCGAGAACAAAGCATCCCACAGCTGAGAGAATATTAATTGAAAGAATTATGCAGCAGGGGGCCAGTACTCATGATCTTTGGATGTATCCCGGGCAGCCGGTGGTAACTGCCACATTGGTATTAGACCATAGCTTGGAAAAACTGCCATCTTGTTTAGCCCAGCATGATAGGCTGTTGGATGGGATGGCATGAATCCAGGTGGTGGAACAGCCATAACCTTCAATTGTTGCTCCATCCTTTCTTTATCTGCCTTCAGCCAGAGTTTCTCTTCACGAAGTTCATTTTTTTCAGCCTGATGCAAGGCCACAATTTTCAGAAAGCTAACACTTAAAACAAAGAGGCATAGTAATACAATCTCAGCCATTATGATGACTCCAAATCATTAACCGCCTTAATCTAAATTACACTAAATTTTGAAGTCTAATTGGATCAGTTCAATAATTATAGGCAACACAGAAAATGCTAATGAAATGCCAGCTGCTGTTGTGCTTCTGATTTGGAATACTACCTTCAGGCTTTTTATTTCCTCTAGTAGCTTTTCATTTGTTTCTTCGAGCTCTTGAGCTTCAGTTTTCAGTTGATTCAGAACTCTAATTGCATCATCAAGTATGGCTGGCTTATCATTTCTGGTAGATCTCCCAGGTTCCAAAATAGAGTTCAAATCCTGAAACCTGCCATCGTTGTACATTCATCCTGTCAAATTATATCTATTGACTATTTCGACGTCTTCAATCACAGCAAAATAGTAGTAGACACTATTCAATAGGCTATAAACATAAAACTGTAGTTCCTCAGTTGCAAACATAAGATCCCAATTACTTTATCAAAAAGTAACCCACACTAAGTTTCTGATATAGATTAGATTTACAGTACTAATTTACATTTGCTTGTGCATTATAAATCGAGATGTTGTCTTCAGAAACAAACAAAGCCATGACATAAATAAAGAATGTGATCGAACAAGAAACATGCCTGTCATTTAATCTGTCCCTCCGCAACTTCTCACGGCAAGCTTTGGTCACTGGTTTGCTGCAAGAGTCACTCCGTCCCCTACACAGAAACATAATTATGAGACCCAGTAACACAAAAACATGAAGACAACAATTTATTACAAGCAAATAGTTTAGAAATATTAAACCAGTTCATTCACAAAGAACAAATGTAAGTATAAGTACGTTCTTTGAACCTTTTTTCTTCCTAGGATTACAGGAATCAAAATCATTAAAACAACACGCCAAAATTTACATACTAAAGAAAGATGTGAGAAACCATAGATCAATGCAGGTGCTAATGATTACGTACTTTTCCCCACCTCTTAATCTTTTAAGAAACCAGGATTCCAGGAACAAAATCTCTTCAACCATTTACATATTAAAAGACATAATCCACACTCCCACAGCACATGAACCAAGAAGGAACCTATTCCTATATGATTCATCAGCAAGTTCCTATTAGCTGAGTTCAAATATGACATAAATGCAATTACTGAAGACAATGCTAAATCCCAACACACATAAATGTTACTCAACAAAACTGGAGAGTTCTTAAAACTCCATTAAAAAATCATCATAGCCACAGGCATGTATACTATAAAGAAATCTAACTATTTGAGTTCGAATTTCAAGAATAAGAAAATTCAAAAAATACCTCTTTCTCGAGCTCTGTTTCTCATGAGATACAGCACCACTAGAAGAAAAATCAATATCCACGCCGCCACTGCTAATATTCAATGTAAAAAATAAATTCAAAAATTCGAACTCCAACTAATACTGTGATTGCTAGGGAGTCAAATCCCTCTCTTTTAGGCAAACAAGCAATCGCATCTCATAAATTTCTAAATTTTCTCATACTTCTGCTCCTACAATTAAGCATAACAAAAACCCTAATTGAATCTCATACAAAACGAAATATCGGGTGAAACCACATCGATTAATTAATTTATAAGGGACCAAAATAGATGGTTGCTGAAAATCAAATAAGCCAACAATCGATTATAAAACTTCAAAACAGAACCCCAGATCAAGATCAATACAAACTTCAAGAGGGAACAAAGAACTAAATACCTGGGATTATTAGGCCATAAGAAATCAGAAGAGGTCGTGGTTTCCTCGATGAAGTTATAATCCAAAAAATCCCAACAACAACCTTCGTCGACCAACGAGTCCATACCTTTGGATTGCGATATGACAATGAAACAATAATTCAGATAAATTCTGTTCCTTTTTTTTTTTTTGTTGAAAACAGAGATAAGAACATCGACTTATGGAAGAGACAGAAGAGAGATGGGATGGTTAAAGAAGGTCCAATAAATTTAGAACACGTGGAAGAACCATTCATGATAGTCTTGCGCGCCGCCGCGTCGTTTTCCAAGGTCCGAAATGTAAGGAACCAGTGGCTAGCCCAATTCCCTATATGGTCATTATGGGCTTCGCCAACCCACTATCACACCATTTTTCTTCACTTTTGTTTTTTTTGAAATTTTACAAAAATCCCGCAAAAAACAAATAATTACATTAATAACGACTATTACAGTTTTTTCTATTTTTACCGAAATGCTTATAAAAATATCACAACAGTACAAAAATTTTAAAAATTATATCAAAATATTCTAAACATTATACAGTCGGTATATTTTTAGAATATATTTGACATATTTTAAAAATATTTTAGTTCAATTTTCATCTAAAAAACTAAAAAAAGAATAATTGAATAATTAATAGATTGTTTAAAATATTGTTTGACATGTAGTGTTTGACTTGTATTATTCCTGGTAGAGCTTTAGATTTAATTCACGTATGGTTCACTAGAATCTTAGAGGTATACTTTTGATAAGCTTTGGAATACTTTAAAAATTATTTAAAAATATTTTGAAAATTTTTTAAATATATTTTAGAAATATTTTAAATATATTTTAAAAATATATTAATTCATTTTCCACTAAAACAAAACAAAAATAAAGAAGAAATTAAAGAATTAATAAATGGATGAAAATGCTGTATGCCTTATATTAATTTTTTGTGGAGCATTAGGCTTATAGTTAATTATAAAGGTACCTTGAAAATTTTTTAAAAATATTTTGAGCTAGACATATTTTGAGAATGTTTTGTTCAATTACAGATTAAAAAAAAAAAAAATGAACAACATCAATAACAACGATCAAGATCTTCCAATAAAGCACAAAATATGACTAGCAGTAAACAAGAAAAGGCATCTTCTGATATGGATATCCAAAGATGTTTATCAAGGAACAAAATTTAATATGTAAGAAGCCTCCCCAACACAAATGATTAGAAATTTACAGTCATATGATTACTAAGTATTCGAAATTTCAAATAGTGATGCAAGAACCCTTTATTTGCAAGTCGGTTGATGGAATGGGCATCGCTTTGCTGCAAATGGAGAAAGCTCTGAATTTTCGAAAGAGAAGGAAGGGAATAACTGGAGTAATTTCGAGGCCATGAGATAAAATTTATTTGTCTGTGCTAGGGTTTTGTTGGAAAATCGTATTCGATAGGAGCATGCGATTCATCAATGAAGCTCCGGTTCGAATTAGGTAAGGGGGCAAGAGAGGGGGTGAAAGAGAAAGGGCAGATAGAGCTTCAACAACAGTACAAAAGAAATTAATTTCCATAAAATTGAAAATAAAAAAATCATCGATAATTTTGCAAATAAAATTTAAAAGATGCAGATTCGCTTTTTTTTTTTTTTTTTTCATTTTTGCCGTTCCAATATCTAGATTCTAGAAAATTATTTTTGTAAGTATATTTTTAGTAATAAAAAATGGACATTTTAAAATACATAACATAAAAAAAAATGCATTATTGAACAAAAAAAATTAAAATGAGATATTTCAAAACTTTTAAAAATAAAAGAGAATTTTTTAGAATAAAAATTATAAGGGTGATAAATCATGTAAATTCTCTTATATTTAATTTGCAAATCTTATTATGTACAGAAATAATTATCAATTCTGGCAGAGAAGAAAAGGCAACTAAAGTGGAAAAGAATTGCATCAACTAGTTTGAATTTTATTCATCACTTTTATTTAGGTGGAAGTGGAAGCTAGGGTACACGACTGCTATTTACAGTTCAGAAACCTTCAACAATTAGTACAGACCACTTGAATGGGAAGATAGTTAAATTATTGAATAATCAAATAACATGAGCTTCATTTTTAAGCTTGTCAATCAATTCATCTACTGAAGAAACAATAACTCCAGCTTTTCTCTTGGGAGGTTCCGTGACTTCAACAACTTCATGTGTATTTCTCGATCACCTTCGATTTTGCTTTCATGATGTTGCGTACCTTGGTTGGTTCAGTCTCAAATCAGTGCTTCATAAACAGAAGATTAACTTAAGATGTGTATTCATATTATATAAATCTTAAAGCAACCCAATTACTGAGTATGTATTCTGTGACAAAGCATTTTAATCACCATAGCTCATCTTTAAATGCCAGAAGTTGATTGACCCCAACACGATGACTACCAAGTTGCAGCTGTTTAATGCAAAATAGGCCAGAAAAGAACATAAAGAAAATGTTGTTTCTTCGGTTTTATTTATTACTGCCGAGAGTTCTAAAAACAAATTTTGAATTTTTTTTTATTTAATTGGCTGATTTTTATAATTTTTTATAAACTGTTTTTGGAAAAATCATTTATTTACTTGCTTCTACCAAAAACAATTTTCAAAACTAAAAAAAAAAGTTAAAAACACATTTTTTTTCCCGAAAAGCACTTTTACCAAACACAATGTCAAACATGACCTTACTATTCATTTATCTCAGAATTCAAGCATGTACATCGAGAAAATTACTTTCCTATTTGGTTGTTCAATATGTATGTTCGGGTTATCATAGACAGATACTTTGCAAGGTATACTAATTGGCTGTAAAAGTAATTGAATACAAAACAGGACACAAGGATCACATACTTGCATGATTACTGCAGGCAAGTCTAAACACAATGTTTCGAGACCACCATCCACTTCTCTTTTCACCGAGGAAGCACGGACATGGCAAATAGAAGAGACCACATGTTCAATATGGGAATACATGGACACATGTCGAATACGCCTTAGACACGCTACATGGCGTGTCATTGACCGGAAACAAAGTTAAAGCATGGGACACGTGAGGAGACGACTGGTGGCATCTTAGGTTTCTTTGATACACTGGTTGGAGCAAATTCCTATGTTGCTTTGCTTCTATTTCTTTTTCTCTCTTGCCTGGTAATGCCATATCTGTTCAACCTCTTCCTCAGATGTCAACGGTCACTTCCGATCAGTAGGACGATCTCTGCCTTTGAACCGCCTCCTCCTTCGAAGTCTATCAAAGCTCAATCGAAAAAAGAGTACTCATCGGCATAAGGAACATAAGCCTTCATCTCCAAGAGAAGCATCAAATACATTGAACCACACAATTTTTTTTTATTAGTTGGAGGAGAGTAACCCACAAGCAAAATAAAAGGACCAACTAAAGAACATACCGCACCATTTTCGAAGTTTGAATTGAAGCTAAGCAAGGAAAAATTTTATTAGCAGAAGAGGAGAGAGAAAGAGAGAAAAAGCAAGCTCTCAGTTTTGTTTCTTGAATCCCTTTGTTGTCCCCTTCTAAGATATCATAAGGGATTTTGGTGGGTTGAGTTTTTGATTATTTATAACAAAGTTTAAACCTTTTGAAAAGTCTTCTTTTTGAGTTTCTAATTGTTTTAAATTTTGAAGAAGGCTCTAATTTAATTTCATTTTCTTTTTTTTCTGGTTTGAGGAAGATGATAAGACGGTGGATATCTACTTTGCAATTAACAAAGCTATTTATCAGTACTATAGTGCATATGATATATGCATTTTACATATGTACCCAATTTTTTTTTCTTTTATTGTTGAATTTTAGTTATTAGATTGAATTTATTGGAAAAAAATTATTAGATGCTGAATTTTAGATTAGTCATTCATTTCCAACACTTTTTAATGTTATTATAGGTGATGTTAATCTAATAAAATATAGTTTGTGTTTTATAAACCATTTTAATATAAATCAATTTTAACTGAATTGCTTTTTAAAGATAAGATTTATAAGGATAATTTTTTTATTATTTTATTATGTCATGTCCGCATTCTAATTTTTTAAAATTTGTCATGTCCACGTATCTATATCTGTGTCTTAGCTTTCCATTGTTGCTACTTGTTTTCCGTTGTCAAGTAAAACCTACTTGATACAAGTAAGTCATTGGAAAAATGTAAACATGAGAGAGGCCACAAAGTGTTGAACCGAAGTCCCCCGTCTAAAAGGATAAGGTATAACAATATTAAAGAACTCCATATCAATGAACTGAGCTGGACTGTATGTTAAAAGATGGGGGGTACACATACCAGTTGGATAAGCCCTTAGTTCCAATTGTAACATACAAGGGAAAAAAGAAATTGACTCATAAATTTGAAGAGACTGTGATTAGAAGCAAAACAAGAAATGGTACAAAGAGAAAAAAACATTTACATATATTCCCGATTCAACAAGATACAGTTAAGAACTAATTCATTTTGCATGGGATTAAGAGGCATGTTTTAGATGAAAAGAACTCCTTTGTGAACATGATGTGCAATCTTTCAGCAAGATTCCAAACGGACATGTTTCAACTGTGACAAACAGTCTTGATGGTTTATCCCTTTATTCAGATCACTTTGAAGCCAAATTTTCAGATGCAATACGAAGCACACAATATCCCTCTCTGCTTGCTACAGAAGCTTAGAATCCTTAAATCTTTATCATCTTAGTCCACAATGTTTCATATAAATGCTACAAAGATATTTTCTACTGACATCATTAAAATATGAAGAATTGCTAATAGACAATGTTTCTTATGTTTGACCAATCAATGAAATAATCATCAGACTCTATATCCTTTTAACAGCATTTTCAAAATCATGTTTTACTGCAGTCTCTTCTCAATCATTTCCTATTTATAAGCTTCCTTCTGAATATACTTGTACTACATATTGTGGTAACTCTCCGCATTACTGCCAAGTGCCAACCTCTAATTTTAGCAGAGAATATTGTAAATTCTATATCCTTAAAGCCCAGCCTTAATAGTAATGCTACTTGTCTTGTCCCGACTATTTTTGTAACAACTTTTGCCCAACATGCATTATACTTGCTCAACTTGCATTAAAATACTAATATTTTTTAAGTATAAAAATACTAATATTTTAATATAGTTGAGACAAGTAGCGATTTTCTAGCCTTAGTACTTTACTGATTCACTTAACAGAAAATCTCTCCCTTTTCCCTCAAAGGCACTGGCATTGCTATTGCCTGTGGACACTAATATCCCCAAAATCTCAATAGACACAATAATGATCTCTGATTAGTTCCAACTAACAAAGGATTTGGGCAGTAAAATTTGCTGCTATGACAGATTTAAAATACCAATTACGAATTGTAATATATAGATGCCCAAAAGTTGGCCTATAGACACGATGCTGAAGCAGATAAGAAGCATGAATTCAATAAAACCATAAAAGCGGAGGATCAGTTCCAATATGAATATGCTAACTAAAAAATGACCTACAAATGTCCCCTGAGGCCAACTTAGCAACCCAGCCAGCATTTGCGTTGTCTGATAAAAATCATCATTAATAGCCTAAACCAATAATCCACCAATTACTCCAAGAGAATACCTCCAATCGGAATCGGGGAAAAGTTAGGAGTTCAAAATAAATTCCAAATTCCTCAATAACCAAATCATAAAATTGGAGAAACTAACAAACCTGTTTCCCCATAATAATCAACCCGGGTTTCTCCAGCTCCACCAGAGCCTTCAAAAGCTTAGGCATAGTAAGTGGATACAAAGGGCCAGTAGCTTCGACATGAATCCCTCTATCCGCAACCATGGCTAGACCCGTCCGCAGAGTATCAACGCACCATGCAGGACCCATGCTCACCGCGACAACCTCGGAGGCCAACCCCGCGTCCTTGACTCGAAGCGCCTCCTCTAGAGCTATCTCACAAAATGGATTCATTGACATTTTAACATTCTGGGTCTCCACTCCGCTCTAAACCAAGAATATGATATCGATAGTAACGATAATCCTCAAAAAATATGTTTAATTTGAGTGTGGGTTTACGCAATGAAGAGGGCTATGGTGATTTTACCCTGTCGGATTTAACACTGATCTTCACCGCATAATCGACGACTCGCTTCACGGCCACCAGTATGTTCATTCTCGTTGTCTCTCTGTTTCGAAGATGGAGACGACTGAAAATTGAGAGAGCTTATTAAAGGGAAAAGGCCAAAAGAAAGTGACGTGGCAAAAATATGCAAGAAATTAGTCTTCCATTTTTTTTGGATGATCAATATTCAAATTAATTAGTTTAATGTAATACCATAAAGATGAATACTAATTAATTTTTTTATTAACAAATAAATTTTGATTTTATGTACCAAAAAAAGTTTGATTTTGATTAAAGTTCCGTTCTGATAAAGAGATTGGGAACAAATGTGTGGGCATTTGCTATCTAAAAATCTTATTATTTTAGATTTCTGCAACCAGAAATACACCTGCTTGAATAATGAATTTCTTCATATAGTTATTCTTTTGCCTTGAAGTAGCTGCATTTTCATTGTCCCTGAGTTGGAGTACCATTGGACTCTGCCTCCATAAAACTCCTCAGTTTTTCAATTTTCTTTACTGTTTCATTCCCATTTCACTATTTGCCTTGAAGAGCCATGTATATTTATTTCTTATACTATCGCAAAAGAATTAAGCCGTTCACAAACTATTTGGATCTCGTTTCAGAAAAAACTTCATTCAAGATCGTTCATCAACTTTATGGAACTGAATTTTTGAGCTCAAACTTGAATTTAATACCATTTAATTTATTAACTTGTAAATATATTCATTTAAAAATTTAGAAATGTATTTATTTAAAATTCGTTTATTATTATATTAATATTACTAATATCTTATTATTTAATTAATAATATTGAGATCAAATTATTTTAATACCAACAAAGTTGGTTTGAGCTTTTTCAAAAATTTGACAAGCCGATCTTGATCTCTGCTCATTATTTGACTCGACTCGTTTTGTTTATAACTATAAATTCAACTAATAAAAGTATATTAACATGCATAATTTCAAGGTAGAAAATTTGATTTCTAGATTAGTATATGATTCCTACAGGCTGGAAATAAGTGCTTGTTGTTGGTAATGGAACAATGCAATTAAGAACGTAACCAATGCCAACCATGAACAAACAACGTACCTTCCTCCTTCACCAACACTTACTGACACTGATAAGTTGGTGCCTATTGGCTTATTATCCTCATTGACAATGACCTTTCTCTAACCTCCTAAATCAATGGAAGGGGACCTTTCTAATTCTTTGCACTTTCTTTTTTCTTGTTTTGAATCTATGTTTAGATTGAAAAATTTTAAATTAGAGATTTGAACAATCCATAAATTTATATTAAATTCATCGTTTGACTACCATAAAAAGATCAAAATTTATGGATTCTGAAAAATCTCTTATCTATTAAAATCTTTTAAATGAAAAATTTTGGAAAGCCTAAAATTGAGGAATTTTGATTAATAAGATATTGTTACTAGATTTTTTTATTCCAAGATTGTTCATAATAAATTAATAATATTCTAAAACTATCTTTAATTATAAAAAATAAAAATAAATTTTCTTTTAATTTCAACTAATCGCTTTATTATTATTATTATTATTATTATTTTGAAAAATATAATATTAATATACATTAAATTATTAATAAAAAAATATTTTTTAGCAATGTAATTAAACATTATAATGTATAATAATTTTTTTTATTTTTTAATTCTTAAAATAACTAATTTTATTTTTAAAATTTTTAAATATATAATAAAATTGATTGTATATATTTAATTAATAATAAATTATCAATATTTAATAAAAAAATTAAAAATTAATTATTAAATTTATAAACCAAATAATAAAATTCTTATAATTCAGAAATTTCATAATTTACAAATTTAAAATTTATAAATTTTAAAATAATTCAATCTAAACGTATCAATTTTCTTTTGTAAATTTTTCCTTTTTCATAATGAGGAGTGAGGACCCATCTCTACCTACTAAATCAATGGATGAGGACCTCTCCCTACTTTTGCAAATTTCCCCCTCTTTGTAACCCAAAAAATAATAATAATAAAAGAACAAAAAGAGAAAGAAAAATAATTTTTTTTGGAAAAAAAAATCGCAACAGTCACCTAATTCATTGAAAAGAAAAGAGAATAAAATTTAAAAGAAAGTAGCACAAGGGAGTGGTGGTTTCAGCCATCAATATCATAATCATGGCTATTAAGTCATTTTTGCAACACATTGGCCCAAACCCTTCAATACAAACCCAAGAATCAAATAGAAAATTAGAATATGAGATTTCAATTGAATAATTTTTTGTCACAAATCCTATGCCTTTAAACACATCTAAACTCACTATATCTTTAAACAGAGGAAGGAAAAAATATTCAAATAATCTTTTTCTTTTTTTTTTTTTTTTTCTGGAGGGTTTATGGCTCCAAATTAACAGGTAAAATAGAACTTCTTGATCCTCTACCATGACCAAAAGAAAAGAAATTTCTTCTTGGTCTACCATTACTACATCCTTCAATGGGACTAAGACTAACCTCTAATACTTGCCGGTTGCTCTGTTGAACTATGTCTTGGATAGCTAAATAAAGCTGCCGATCTGCCGATGAATCCATTGAAAAAGATCTTCGAATGGGTTGAATTGCGAATTGTTCATCTTTGCCTCTAATATCAATGCATTCATCACCCATGCTTGTTACCATGTTAAACTTTCTTGATTTCTTGTTTACAGTTGCTGCATATGGTCTCTGCTCTAACTTCCTTCTCGGCGAAGGAGTGATAGAACGAGCGGATGATAATTCTTCTGAATTCATTAACCTTTCCTGAGCAGCCATAAGAGTTTGATCTGTGGAGTTATGGTTGCCCAATTCGATAACCACATAATCTTCGTCTCCGCCTAATATAGTTTCGCTGTAAGGATGGGGGTCTCGAGGGGAAGAGCTTGGAGCTATTATATGATCAAATGGCAGTAATCTTGTGCTTGAAATACTGTTTCGACAAAGTGGGCAATTAGCATTGTTTTGAAGCCAAATATCAATGCAATCTATGTGAAAGACATGGCTGCAATTCGGTAATATTCTAAGCTTCTCATCTTCTTGAAACTCATTCAAGCAAACTGCGCATTCGCACAAGCTTCTTTCTCCAAAATCTCTACTGCTGTTATTGTTGTTGCCTTTCTTGAACTTGAATATTGGTATTGATCTTATCACTGACTCATCTAATCCCCGAGTTTCCATTGCCGGAGAGAATCCCATTAAAGGGTCTTCGTGGTTTCTGCTTCTTGACAGAGAGAATCGTCTTAGAAGATCGATTCGGTGCCAGTTGAGGCAGCATTTGATGACGAAGATGTAATAGCTGACAAGCAAGAAAGCTGTGGCTAAAATTCCTATAATGGCAATGGCTATAATGGGGAAACTTGTATCTGAATGTAAATGAATACGAGGAGTTGTGATTGGAGGAAGAGATTGTGAACCACCAAAGCTTTTGGTGACAAGATCCATTGCAAAGAAATGGGCTAATGTAGATCTTGAAAACTGATGATGAACAACATAAAATGGTAAGAGAAAATTATGAAGATTTGACAAGGGGACAAATTATCAAGAAAAAATGAAAGAAGATGGAGAAGAGAGAACACCCAGGTGGGTGTAAATGAGGAAGTTGTTAAAATGGAGACAGGAAAGCCTTGAAATTCAATGGAACATTGTGATTTAAACTATTCTTTGATTTAGAGGACAGAAAACTGTGAATTATAAAATAAGATTAGAGTAGGTGATTTGTTTTTCCCTATTGGTTCCCATGAGAAACTGCGTCAACTATTATAGTAATTATTATTTGTATTTGATTTTTTTTTTTTTTGATATTTTTATTAGTAGGCAGGCACATTAAGTTTATTAGTACTAAATTAATGACTAGAATTGTGAGTCTAGTAGTAAGCACAGCGCATGGTGGCTCATAATTAAAATGGGGAGAGTAGTGATAGAATGGGCGGCTATCCACCATATGGATGATGAAACTGATAGCTAGGGGACCATAACTGGAGCTAACTACCCTTTATGGAGTCTTAACTAATGGTGAAAATGAATGTACTGAACAGTAGTGTATGGAATTTTTTTTGGTACATAATGTTGCAGAGGCGCTAGATATTGAATTCATAACCTTCCACTTTTATCATAACTATTTTATGATAGGTGTACCAATTGAACTAGTTTCAATTGACAGTAGTATATAAAATTTTTATCTACATCTACATTGCAAAGTCATTTGGTCAAAAAAAAAAACAATCTTTTTTTTTTTTAAATGTTTAGAGTAGATATATGAATTCGAAACTTTACCGTTATGATTTTCAAATTAGTACTAAATCAATATTATTAAACTAAAATTTATTAGTAATATTGTAAACTTTTAGTTGAAAAATGAAATTGATTAATGTGAAAATTATGGACAATTAATGAATCAAAAAAGACCTGACTTTCTCTTCTCAATCGTAAAGGAGAAGAAGTGGTAATGGGCACATGCGAACCATTATAAGCTTAACATAACATAAGATAAACATCCCTTTCAATTCAGTAATGCAAAATATAGACAACACCTGTTTCTAACTTTGCTTTCACATCTCCTTTATTATAATATGCCTCTTTCTCACATTAATTCGAATTTTATTCCTTTTTAATCTTTTATTATAAGGTTAATTATATTATTGAAGAATGATGATATACTTAAAAGGATTAATCTTTCTTCCTTCTTTTTCTTTCCCTTTTCATAGAGCTGTGTATGAATGGAAGTTGAATTTATAATTTCACAATAATCATTGAGCTAAACATTATTGAATTCAAATTATCTCCGTAAGAGGCATGTGTCTCAATGGCAAAGAAGCCTAGCCTCCTTTCCAAAAGTCTCATATTCGAAACCCCTACAAACAAAAAAAAAAATAATTGAAATTATCTCAAGTTAAATTGAACATGATAATTCATTTTCATTTAATTAATCTTCAACATTCGTTATTAATAAATGATCAAAATTAAAATGCATATAATTCATGGGAGATTATTTATTTTTTATTTAATTTTGATCTTTCATTGAAAACTAATAATGAAAATTAAATAAATATGATATATTATATTCAACTCAATTTGAGGAAATCTCGATTCTAATGTCATTAATGTACTTTTTTTTTTTAATTTGGTATTTGAAATAATTCTAAACGGTGGTGTTAGGTAAGATCTTAAAAGCACTCTCTTAATAATAAATATTTAAAATAGTTACATATTACAAAATTTAAATTAAAAATATCTAATTAAATCGAAAGAGATCTCATTTTCTTTTTAAAATTAATGCGTTTAATCATTATTACTATGGTTCACCTAAAGTTGATAAAAATTATAAGTTTGAGATTTTTCTTTTTTATAATTTTTACAGTAAAAATGTTAAATTAATTGAAAATCATTTCACATTATGTCCCCATAAAAATAATATCAAACGGATAAATTGATTTCTTAATAGAGAATTTGAAATATGAAATAAGTCATCATGTGGTGGGCCCAAAAGGATAACCCTATAGTCAATAAAGGCTGGAATTTGCTCATATGAAAGTCAAATTCACAGAAATATTACTACAAAAAGACACAAACATGAGCAAGACCGACACAAACAAATTAAGGAAATCTAGTAATTTACTAATAAATACGCCTACTCATGTCTCAAAAAGAAAAAAAGCTGAGGCTACTTTAGTGAATTTTAGTAAGAACAATAGTATTTCCTTTTTCTTTACGGTCAAACCTTTATAGCCTCTGCCAGAGAAACTTCCCTTTCACTTTGTTTTTCTTTTTCTACACTCTGCACTTTTTGTTCACATCAGTATGACTTTTTTGAATGATCTTGTGGAATAAAATCAAAGGACAATAAAATTTACCCTTTTCTTATTTTTTATTTAATGTACAGAAAAAAAATATTTATTTTAATATTTATTTATTAATTTTTTAATATATATTAAAATATTAACACAACTGATTCAAACAATTATTTGCCTTTCTCAACAAGGAGATGGGATGGAGTGCCCCTCACGGTGGGTAAAATCTGTAGCAAAGCAATCAGTCTTCTGAGTCAAAGTTGTTTCATTTGTTCTTTTTATTAATGTCTTGTTGGTTGCTGCCTAAAATAAATTTCTTCATGAATCAAACAAAAATTGGTTGGTTATATGTGACAAGTATTTTTATGGCCGGTTGGTACTCTAAGCAAGCATTTCTAAATTACCATCTAACTGAAAAAACCTATTTTCTTTGGAATATTGATGGAAAATTATGTATAAATAATAAAATGAACCCCTAAATGTTTATAACAAACTATACATATTTTTTTATCTGTTACAAAACAAACCAGCTACCTATGAATGAAATAGGATGAATCTTTTCTAATTTAGTTAGAAATTTCGAATTCGAGTTTTAAATATATAGTTGTTTTAAAACTCATAAAAGAATATTTTATAGTACTTAAAGTCTTATATGACTTAAACAGAATTCGTCTAAAACAAAAAAAATCAGCCAATATAATTTAGACTAAAGGTGCAAAATCGCCTCTAAACTACACTCTATAGAACAAATTATCCTATCAACTTTGACTTAGTGTAATTAATATTCAAACTTAAAAATCGTTGCATTTAAGCCTCTTAACTATTGTTCAATTAACACAATTAATCTAAAACTGTTGAACTAATTCGATCTAGCAAGACAGTGACTCACTCCATAAAATATAATTTAAAAATTAATTCACATTGATTTTAAAATTTAAAAATTTAATTAAGAAAATAATTTGTTTTACAGAGAGTATCGTTTAGGACTAATTTATACATTTGGCTTATAATTTATCCTCGTCACGATTAGGTTGCATTTAAATGTTTGTAAAACTAATTTAACTCTATTCTCTACCACGTTTAACTTGGTCTGCAAGCCAGTTGACTAAGAAGTGTACAACAGGAAATTATTATATATGGTTCTAGAACCTACCACAAAAAATAATAATAATAAAGTAATTAAAAAAATAAAAATCACGAGTACTAATTCAGATATTGGTATATGTTCTGTTTCATTAATTTACTATTAACAATGTCTCTTCATCTGTGAATTGATGTCATCCGTTGATTACATGTTATCTCAAAGTGCAAAGCAAACTTCAATTATTATTAACATTTTTTTTCTTGACAATCGTAGATAAATACACTTTGTTTATCCTAAAATCTCTAATTATCAATAAAAGATTCTAAATTGATTGTTAGGGTTATCAATACATGGGTATATGAAAATACATAAATAATTGATGTATATTTCAATCTGTAAATTAAACTAATTATGGAGTGTTTGGAATTTCAGTTGGATATTAATTAAAAAATCAGAATTATAATTTTCTAATTTATTTATAAATTGTGTTTTTCAAAAATATATGCTTATCTAATTATCCTTGAAAACTGTTTCGCAAATTAAAAAATTAAACTAAATTTTTTCGAAAAAAATATTTTTTTACAAAAATAATGCCAAACAATATAAATAAATTATATATATATATATAAGTGTTATTTTTATGCAATTTTTTGGGGCATCAAAATTACACACGTCATCTGATTGCCAAGTGAATCGCTTAGTCAAAATACCGACGGATCATATCACGTGGGTGATGACGTGCAGCGCTGCAGTCACGTGACTCGCTGACCGTATGCCCTTCTTATATATATATAGAGAGAGAGAGAGAAGTGAATACAGAATACGGATGGATCAGTTTATCACTGCAATTTTCCTTCCGGTCAGTATGGAAGTTGTGCCCGTTTAGCAGATGACCAGGATTATTATTTACACGAAATTGTATAACATGTGCCTTCACGTGCTGTCGGAGCCGACGTCCATGCAAAGCTACTCTTACGTTTTTTATTATTATTATTATTATTATTCAAAACAGTCAACATAGTCAAAAGTTGATTCTTTCAAAAAGTATACTGTTTGACGAGTTTAATCTATGATTAGCATTAAGTATATATTGGTTAATCATAATAGTAATGTGATTTGGTCAGTGGGTGATGGGAGAAAAATCAGATTCTGGATGGACAAATGGATTCCCAATCTGAGTGATGTTCTTTGTATAATCTTTCCAATGGTCCAATTGATGTCAGCATCCTTTATAATCCGATGGCTGTATTTTGTGGATGAACAGGGGTACTGAAAGTGGAATCTCTTCGCTCATTGATTATCTTCCTCAAAGCATCTTGCTTTGTATTGCTGCTTTTCGCCCGCCCTTGAAAATGTTCTGGAGTTTGTGCACTCCTGCAGACTTTACAATCAAAACGGCTTACAGTTTTATATGGGGGAATTCAGTTGTTAATAGGGGTTTTAATTGGCAGGCCATTTGGAGATGGAAAATTCCCCTCCGCATAAAACTTTTCTTTTGGCAAGCTTTGAATGGTGGACTTCTTACTAATCTTGTTCGCTATGTCAGGCATATCAGCACTTCTCCTAATTAATTGTCCCATATATATGTAACAGTGGGGAAGAGTCTTTGATCCATCTTCTTTGCGACTGCTATGTGGCAGTACAGTTTTGGTATCTCATGGTGTCAGGTAATTTTCTTTCAGCTTCTTTGAAACTTCTTGAATTTTGTAAACTAGAAATTTTTTGATAAATCAGTTTAATCACGTTATATCTATGCAATTATATAATGACATATACGTATATTATCTTCACATCAATTAATGACAATAAAATAATTAAATACATATTATTATATTATTATATGATTAGATTAGTCTACCTAACAATTTCTTCAAAATCAAATCCCCATCATTTATTTTTTATTTTTCTTTCTTCTATAAGGCATATAATGATATAATGTTACTTAGTGTTCCTCTTTTATTGATATTATCTGACATGTAGCAGTTCTAGCTCGTAGGTGGAAGAAACTTTTTAGAAGAAATAGAAAGCAAAGCTAAACTTAACTGAATCAACTACCAGTAGAAGTAGAACAAACCCAAAACCAACTAATATTGTTAAAGCCACTCAAGTAAAGACTAATCGAGAAAGTAATACACAACATAAACCTAGCTCTCTGCTAATCTTAATCAGCTTTCTCATTTACTCCCCAAATAATACATTTTCGAATAATTACTCCTATCACTTCATCTACTTAGGGCTTGTAATTTTAATTCTTTTGAATTTTAAAAATTATTTTTGGATAAAAATAGAAAAATATATATATTTTCTATAAGTATATTTGAAAAAAAACAGTTTATATAAAATTTTAAAAATTCAGTTAATTATATAAAAAAAATTCAAAATTTCATTTGGAATATTTAACAACAATTCCAAACAAATTCTTCGCTGCAAACAATCTTGAATAAAGTAATAAACAAATGGAGTGGCAGAGCTTTGCTGCGTAAGTTTTTTCCTTTTTCAAAAATATGTTTGCGAGAGCCGGCCCAAGATGGATTAAATCACAAAGGCCGACGCTAGGCTGATGGATACTAAGGCCCCATTTGAGCCTTATAAGTTGACCTTTTTTAAGCCGCGAGTCTGCGCATCTAAGCACACACTGCTATATGCTTTAAAGATTATTTATACGTGTGGAAGTTAAAATTTACTAAATTTTTCTATAGATTCATTATTTAATAACTATAAATATATTATTTTAATAATTATAAATTTATTATTTAATAATTATATGTATATTATTTTTCTAATTATAGATTCATTATTTATTTTCATAAATCACTTTCATCTTTTTTTATATATTTGATTATTTGCTTACTAAGTTCATATTCATTACTTAATACTATAAAAATATTATTTTATAACTGTATATTTATTATTTGTTTCATAAATTTCCTTTATCTTTTCTTGTGTGTTTAATAATATTGCTTACTAAATTTATATTCATTATTTAATAAGTATAAATACACTATTTTATAACGTTAGATTCATTATTTGTTTTTATAAATTTCTTTTATTTTTTTTATCTATATTTGATTATTTGCTTAACATGTTCACATTCATTATTTAATAACTTTATAATGGTAGATACATTATTTTATAACTGTACATATTTTCATGAATTTTTTTCATCTTTTCATTTATATATGCTTATTACATGAACTATAACAAATCAGACTATCACATATAGCACTATGTTCATCTATTTGTAATAGAATAAAGAATTACAAAAAAAAAAACAAATCGAACAATATAAACAATAAGTAAGAAAATATTGTTAAAATGTAAAGATGGATTGACCAAGAGCAATAAACAAAATAAGTGAAAAAATTGTTGAAAACAAAGAGTTAGAAAAAATAACCGTTAAATTAAAAAAAACTACCGTTATTAAATAATATATTTGACACGTGTGAACTCATTGAGAACACTTAATTATAAAAATAATTATTACTATCACTTCATCTATTATTGCTTGTTTGCCGGTGAAAAATGTTTTTTTGAAAAAAAAATTTGTAATTTTAATTTTTTTTAATTTTAAAAACTGTTTTTAGATAGAAGTAGGAAAACATATATTTTTTCTAGAAGTATATTTAAAAAGAACAATTTATAAAAAATTAAAAAAAATCTAGTTAATTACATAAAAAAATTCAAAATTTATTTTTTGAAATATTTAACAGTAATTCCAAACACATTCTTAGTGAAATTAGCTACCTATACAATTTATATAATTCTTCACTACAAACAACTAATCAATAAATAAATAAATAACTCTAGATAGATCCCCCCCAAGATGAAGCTTGGTGAAAATCAACCAAGCTCATCTTGGAAACAAATAATTGCATTAGGCTTATTTTTTGTACATTTTTAAAAAAAATCTCGAATAAAGTAATAAACAAATGGATGGAAGAGCTTTGCTGTGTAAGTTTTTTCCTTCTTCAAAAATATGTTTGCTGAAGCCGGCCCAAGAAGGATTAAATCACAAGGGCCGATGCTAGGCTCATGGATACTAAGGCCCCATTTGAGCCTTATAAGTTGACCTTTTTTAAGACGCGAGCAGTAATTCCAAAGATCTATTTGCGCATGCGTAAATTAAAATTTGCTAACTTCTTTATAGATTCATTATTTAATAATTATAAATATATTATTTTTATAATTGTAGATTTATTATTTATTTTTATGAATCAGTTTCATCTTTTTTTGTATATTTGATTATTTGCTTAATAAGTTCAGATTCATACTAATACTGTAGAAATATTATTTTATAATTGTATATTCATTATTTGTTTCATGAATTTCCTTCATCTTTTTTGTGTATTTAATTATTTGCTTACTAGGTTTAGATTTATTATTTAATAACTATAAATACATTATTTTATAACTGTAAATTCATTATTTGTTTTTATAAATTTCTTTTATCTTTTCATTTATGTTTGATTATTTACTTAATATGTTCATATTCATTATTTAATGACTTTATAACTATACATGTTTTCATTAATTTTATTTCATATTTTCATCTATATATGCTTATTATATGAATTATAACAAATCAGACTATCACATATAGCATTATGTTCATCTATTTGTAATAGAATAAAGAATTAAAAAAAATAAATCAAACAATATAAACAAAATAAGTAAGAAAATATTGTCAAAATGGAAAAATTGGCTAACCAAGAGGAATAAACAAAATAAGTAAAAAATAACTGAAAAAACTACTGAAAATAAAGAGTTAAAAAAAATAAACGTTAAATTCAAAATAACTACTGTTATTAAATAGTATATCTGACATATGTGAACTCATTGAAAATACCTAACATTGTACATTCGAATGCATAATAAAATTTGCCTTAGGACGCAAAACTTGAATCTATTTTAGCAATATATTTAGGGAAAACAGAAAGATGGTTTTGCTTCTGGGTATTATTTATCGAAAAATTATATTTGATGGTTAATAACTGAAGAAATAGCAAAGAAAATTAGACTGAAGTTAAAGAAAATTATATAAAATTAAAATTTAGAGACAGTACAGTGCATAAAATGATAAATTAAAATCAGTAAATTAAACATGAGAAGAAGGTGGGCTGGGGTGTAGCTAGGTGGAGAATTGTGGGGTTCCGTGACCCCATAAAATAATTTTAAATTGTTTAATATTTAAAAGTATTATAATGAATGATTTTATAAAAAAAAATAAAAAAAAAAGTGACTTCACACTCATTTTTTATGATTTTTATTATATTTTTTATATAATTATTGGTAGTTATGTGCCATTTTATATATATAATTATATAAATTTTATTATATATTTTTTTATTATAATTGTTGATAGTTATATCATTTATATATATAATTATATAATTATTAGCAATTATATGTATAAAAATAATTTTATAAATATTATATAACAATTATATGTATATAAATGACCTTAATAAAAATATTTTCTGACTACACCATTGAAGATGGGCCCGAGTGGGATTTAAAGTTCTATGAATATATAGTTCCATAGGGGACCCAATATAAGCATTTAAGCGTAAGACATTACTTAATTTAGAGTTTTGTTTAAATAAAGAATTAAGAGAATTTTGAACAGATTCTTTATTTAAATTATATTTTTTATTTTAGAAAATTATATTATAAAAAAAGTTAATAAATTTTATTTTTAAAATTTAGAGTTGAGAGTAATTTTGACTTTCTATATCTATAAAGTTAAATTTTATTCTCTATTATAATTGTAATTAGTGCATTTTTATTTTTTTATGCATACTCTATTTTTTTATTAATATAATATTTTTTTATAATAAAAGTAATTTAATTTTTTCTTTTAATAAATTATAATTTATAAGAAATAAAATAAAATAAACAGTAAAAATATAAAAAAATTTAATGTGCTTATAAAAGTTTTTTTTCTCTCTATTTTTAAAAATGTTTTTTATTCTAATGGACTTCTTTTATTTGTGGGGAACTTTTGACAGTTTATTTTTTATCATCTATATTTCATTTTTCAACAGAAGAAAGAATATCATGTTTTACAAAAAGTGGATCCCACCAAAGCTTTCCTTTTCTCATCATTTTTTCCTCACTCTCGCATTATTTTCTCTCAAACCAAACACCAAATCTCAAAATCTAATGAAAGTTGTTGAAACCAAGGTTGTAAAAATCGGTCCGGTCAATGAACCGAAAAAGCCAGTGGGTCACGGATTTAAGGTCGAACCGGAGTTGAACCGGGATCGAACTGACATGCGTAGTATTTTCATAAAATATAACATGTCTTATATATAATAAAATATAATATATCTCATACATAATAAAAATAGAGAATAATTTGGAAATTTTTTCTAGTGTACAAGAATAATATAACATGTCTAATATTCTCTTTTTTATTTTTTTTAAAAATCATATTTCATATATTTGTATAACTAAATATTTAATTAATTATTAAATGTAAATGTAATTTATAACTTGAAA